>BPLS01030931.1:0-10506 GCA_019656275.1 Rhododendron kiyosumense | reverse complement strand
GTAGTTTCGAAGATATTTTCCAACCGGGAAAACACAACAACCTTGTTAAACACACCCTAGGTGCCATGTTTCTACTTTCTTGGTTTTCGTGTCACGTTTGCATGCGAGACTCCGCGTGTGAGACTTTTTACAAACAACATGCATCATTCCAACTTCGTAAGAGTAAAATAACAACATCTAAGCCACGTAGCATACTTGAATACCATAAATGACATAGTCATGCATTTTTACTTTTCAAACAACAAACAAAGCCACTTTTAAGTAAGTAGAGATTTTCAAAGTAAGATCACAACTTCTTTACAAAAACAAAGTAAGCTTTTGAAAACTAGAAAGGATTACTACTAGATAGATAAGGACAACTACCGTTCTTCTTGGCGGTGGTTTGGACGTCGGGTTGACTTCGGCAGCGTAACGGCCCTCCGATTGCTTCGAAAGGAAAAGTTTTGGAAAACTTTCCCTAGAAACAACTAACTAACTACTACTACACTACTTTTAGAGCCGTCGGGTGGTTTTGGAAGTGGCTCGGGGGTTTCGCTCAAGAACTTACAAAAACAAAGCGAACTTTGAACTAAGAACAAAGAACTTGGAATTTCTAGAGAGAAGGAGGAGCAATTGCTTTGAGGTGTGAATTTTCAAGTGAGAATGAGCTTCTATTTATAGGCAAAGGGGTGCCCCCCCCTCTCTCTTGGCCGGCCCTCTCTCTCTCCCAATTCCCCAATTTTTAACTCCAACAAATCCAACTTTTAAGCACAAATCAAGGAAGAAATCCTAGGGTTGCATGGCTAGGTTAGTACTAGATTGGATTCTTGAATCAAATGGAGGGATGAGATGAGATTGGTACATGATCAAAGGGTTGAGAAAAATCCAACTTAAATGGAAAAATCAATGGAAAATCAAAGGAAAATCCTAGGTTGCAAGGCTATGGTGTACCTTGGTGATATTCTTGCATCCAATGGAGGGTTGAGATGAGAATTGTACAAGATCCAATGGTTGAGAAGCTTGCTAGGTGAATATTTGAAGTACAAAAGAAGTAAGATTTGAATTTGGAAGAAATATATCTCATGGATTTGAAGTACACATCACAAATCAAACCAAGACTACATCAAATCTTCCTCCCTCTCTCCTTCCTCTCTCTCTCTCCTTTCTCTCCTCTCTCTCTCTCGGGTTCTCTCTCTCTCTCTCTCTTGCAAGGTAATACATATATATATATATGCATATGTGTCAAAGAATGGAAGAAAATCCAATAAACAAATAGTTTTACGGTACCTTTGAAATCCAAGGAGATTTAGGGCTAGGATTCTCTTACCAACTAATAAAAATCCTAGGGCATTTTAGGCATTAGAATAATTATCCTAGGTACTTATGTATATACACACACATATATATATATATATAAAGGTGGTTGAAAACCCATTAAAATATAATTAAAGGGTACTTTGGTAACTATTCACTTTTTGATTAAACTAATGGGACTTTTCTCCTAATTAAGGAAAGTAATTAAATTAAGTGATCCAATGGTACTTTGAAAGATTTACCCCTTTATCCAATGGACAAAACTTCCCCCAACATCTATTATACAATGGATAATAGTTATTAGGTCAAAGAAAATAATAAGGTAATTAAAAAGTACAATAAAGTAAGTTTACTTTTTAATATAAACAAATGGGATTCTATTACCCAATGGATAATAATCCCCCTAACCATTATTGTCCAATGGTCAAAGAAATAATCCAAATTGATTAAAAGAAAATGGATATTAAAATTTAAAGTCTAGGGTCCAAAAGGTTCAAAAGTTCCAACGAGGGGCAAAACGGTCATTTTGCCAAGACTAGGTAACTTTTTGGTTTAGTTACCCTAACCGGATAGTTGGATGCTAACTAGGCTTGCTAAGTAGGACTAAAGCGCAAGAATTGAAACTTGAGGGACCAAAGTGCAATTATGGCAAAATTCAAGAATTTACGCAATTCAAGCAATTAAATAAATAACTCGAATAATAAAAATAACTTTTTATTCCATAAAATTCAGAGTTATTACAGTTCCACTGTTCTAAGGATTTGAAAATTTTGAAAATGTGCAACATCAAGTTGCATGATTCCTCATTGGGCGATGACAATGTCCTAACAACCTCGAAAACAGATTCCGAAAGACTGAGAACCTAGGAGCCCCCTTAAACATGCTTCTACGCAAGATGGTATGTATGTACAGTGCATGCGATAGGGAAAGCAGTAACACATAGACAGTATATGGGGTTAGATGCACATAGATCTTATCCTGCGGGTGCCTGTCCTATTCTGGAAAGTTCTAGTGTTTCTATATATGCAAAGGCTGGTTTTGGCTTGTAATAGGTTCCTCGGACTAAAGCCAAGATATACCTCCCTCTGCCCGCGTAATCGCAGAGCAACAGTCGAATGGTAGAATGACTTATCATCGTTGAAGGTTGTCGGGCATTCGGGGTCCCCAGGCTCCGATAAACCGTGCCGGATTGCCAAAACGCTCCAACGGGGCTATCCCACATCGATGCAAATCAGAAATGCTAAAAATTGATTTAAGAAAAGAAGAATAACAAATTTGCAAAATGTCTTTTCAAATTTGGCTCACTTTATTCAGTCCCTCTTAGAAGAAACTACACAAGTGATCAATTGAAAAAGTCCCAGACTAAAATGGCCGGACACAAGGTCCTGTTAAATCACCATTCCAACCTTTGGCGGCACGAAGCTCACCATTTTGACATACTTTTAAGGGATTGTTCACAAGTGTATTAAATTCTAAGCATGGATTAATATTAGTTCGATCCCCAGCAAAGTCGCCACTGTGGACAGCGTGCCCTTTTCAGGAGGATAAAATGATTCTGTTCCTTTTCCCCGAAGCTGGGTCGAGGGAGTACTAGGCGGGACGGCAAGCACTCACAAAAATATAGAGAGTTACCACTCGGGTTTTGAAGATTCGACACCCAAGGAACCGTATTCGAAGCACTTGCCGCGCTGTTTGATTTGAAAAAGTGAAGGCACCAGTCCGTCATAACCATATCTGGGTTTGGGAGCCAGGTTACGAGGGGGAAGGGTTTTAAGGCACCCCTCTCGTCCAATCCGGAGATCGGTCTCTACTTAGACGTTTTGTGGAAAAGCTTATGATTCTTCTTTTATTAATCGATTTTTAGCCAATTAGAGCGGGGAAACAGTTAATCGGGGATTTAAAACTGTAACAACTTGTAGGATGTGATCTAAAATAACATGGATGGATGAAATATTGAGAAATAAGTGAGATAAAATCCAAAACTATGATAGGATATCAAATAGTGCTTTTGTATGAGTTCGACACATACAGTGGCCAACTTGCATGCATGGATCTTCATGCATGCAAGTCCACCATCACACGACAAACCGATACAGTCACGTGCAGGTTGACATCCCACCAGCAGGCTGAATTTTATCCCCTTCTGGGCCCTAGAATGACCAGTGCTGACCCAGATGGCAAACCAAGCAGTTCATATGTACTGAATGTAAATAATTATTACAAACAAGATACGCAGAATTAAGAAGCAACCCCTAAACAGTGGGGGTCTTAAAACAAAAGTCAAGGATCAAGTTGCAAAGGCAGTTTCTGGAAATAATCACATCAGCGTGCAACAAAGTGAGATCAACGCGCGTTGGTCCTGACTGGACTTCCAGGAATTGCTTTTGCATGCCTGGGCTCTGAGACATATTCAGAAACAACCCAGAGGCATTCCCAAAGCAAATGAATGAACAATCTAGGCTAAGCTACAAATTTTAGCATGCAAAATCATGGAAAAATTCTAAATATGCTTCACAGTGATTTAAAATACTATGAAAAACATAAAACAACTAGCATCCTATCCCCATGAGGACCGTCGCAGCAGACTGGGACAGTCACGCACGTGAATGGCTCCATCGCGCGCAGGAATACTAGTTACACAACTCTTATAACCCTGCTGACTTTAGGACTAGGACTGGTTTTGATTACCAGCCTTGTCCCTGACAGCCCCCTTCAAGGTTCAAAACAGTAACTAGGTAGTAAATTATACCTTGCTTGAGTGTTTGAAAATGGCTTGAACAAGTAGGTGGTGATGGCAAAATGAGTCACTACAACAAAAATCACATTTTATAGCGTGCGAAAAACGCTATTGAATGTCTTAGATAGCGTTCCAAAGAACGCTGTATTAGCCGATGCTATTAAAAGTCTAGACTTTTAATAGCGTTCATTGCACGCTATGATATGTAACCTTTTTATAGCATTCTTTGCGTGCTATCTTTAACATACTTTTAATAGCGTTCTTTGACTGCTGTCTTAGATAAATTTTTAATAGCGTTCTTTGACTGCTGTCAAACGTCCAAGACTTTTAATAGCATCGGCTAATGCAGCGTTCTTTAGAACGCTATCTTATACTTTCTATAGCGTTTTTTGCCCGCTATCTTATACTACTTTTTACAACTTGCAATAAACCCTATATTAGCCAATTTTTGGCCTTTTTTTTCTAATATTCTATAAATACCAATATACTAGTATTTTTAAATAAGATCATGGTAATTTCATTTAAGAAACAAAAATGATTTATTTCATTCAACACCAACTATATCCAAACGTCAATGTCCAATAAACAATTCAATCATTGAATAAAAGTTCATTACATTAGCTTGGAAAACAATTTCCCAAGAAAAACTACATAAAAGAGTCTGACTAATTAGACTCATTGAAAAAAAGAACTAATGTATTTCCCCCTTCTTGATGATGTAATCAACAATCTCATTCCACTGATTTCTTCACTTAAGCTTACTTCTTTCCTGAGCTTCCGCTCCCAAAGCCATCCACATACCTGTAAATATAAATTATTGAAGGGAACACACAACATATTAGAAACACGATTAACTACAAAACCAAACGCTATATATTCACCACAATAGATAGCATTTTCAAATGCACGCTATACCTTCACGTTGTCATAAGTATAATTTGTTATAGTGCCACAACCATATGAAGATGATCCTACAGTTATTGATTTCTATCATTCAGAAACAAAATTTATTATCAGCAAACATCACAGTTGGTACCCCCAATGGTAGAAAATATAGACACAGCAACAACAACAATTCATCATCATCAAACAATATCAATATCCAGACAAAATTTCTCCAATGTCATATAAGAAAACCAAGCTATAGAAAAAATCAAGAGAAATAGAAAAATCAATCTGTAGAAGATGCACCTTAGGGCTGAAAGGTTCCCTTCTATGGAAAAGATGGACACAGCAAAACAACATATCACATGGAGGCACACTTGGAACCAGAAACAACATATTCGAGGCACACTTAGAACCAAAAGCATTTTGAAATATGGACACAAAGTCAAGAAACAAGTTCCTAGATGGATATTTATTCAAATGTTGGCCATCCTAGGTAGAGAAGCTGTGTCTCATGCCGGGGCGGCTAGTGTATGTTTTTAGGGGAGAATCCCAACTTTGTAGATAGATAATCACAGGGTGTGTCTGGACGATCCCCTTTGTATGTCTTAAAGTATGCTTTGTAAGCCCATTACAGGTGTGCTTGGTTGTGTCTTATTTTATGGGCACGGGTAGATGTTTTGTTCAGCTAGCTTTTTCTAGAAATGTGGGAAGCTACAGGAAACAACACCAACTGAAGCAACTAGCAGCACCACAAAACAAAAAACCAGAAACAGAACAGCAACAAAGTAGCAGATATTAAGGACTATATTTTAATGCATGACATCAACCAATTTCCTCCTTTAGTAGTACTGTATTCGGAAAAAAAATACCTGACATCAACCAGAAAGTAAGTTAATAGATCATGCAATACTAAGGACTATATTTTCAAGGGAAATTGGAAGTGATGGATAATTGTTAGCTATCACAACATCCTGAAAAAGCTAATACCCAATGAACGTTATAACTCTACGCTATCAGAAGTATAAATTTATTGTAGTGCCACATACTATATGAAGATGATCCCACAGTCATTGATATCATCATTCATAAGCACTCTCGTGATGAGTTTATGAAATGGTCGTAACTAAGAAGCAAGTACATAAACAAACCAAATCCTAGGTTAATTTAAAAAAGACAAATCATGGGGATAACTAAACTAAAACTCAAGCAAGAAATCGATCTTTGGCAAACTCAATTTTTTTACTTCCATATTAGATGGAGGCACACTTGGAACCAGAAATAGCATAACAGACGGAGACACACTTAGAACCAAAACCATTCTGAAATATGGAAACATCAACAAAATTCGTAGTATACTTGATAGTACACAGCAAACCATTCCAGAATCACATCCACCCACAGACATCTTAGTTGGTACCCCGAATGGTAGAAGAATTAATATAGACATAGCAGCAACAATTCATCACAGCAAGTTACTAACGCCAAAATGCACATACCTTGAATTTTTCTTTTCCTTCACAAAATCTTTCCAATGCAGTGACTTGATGGTACCAGGCTGCTTGTAGCTTTAGCCTTTCTTCCTCATTTGAAGTATCTTTTATTATAATTTTACGGCTCTCCAAAATTCATCCACTTTCTGCAAAACACTTTCTCTCAGCCATTCTTCATCAAGTTGGAATCTTAGCTGAAAACTTGTATGTATTGAACGAACAAAAAGAAATATATACTGAGCAAACAAGGGCACAAGAAACAAGTTCCTAGATGGACATTTATTCAATGATTAGCCATCCTAAGAAGACTACCAAGCCACATGATACCTTTTACTAGGAGCCATGGTGCACCAATTTAATGTTTAGTTGTACTTCTTATGATCAAGCAATACTATGATTGTAATGTCAAGTAATATCTTCCCTAATCACTACAGGGACACTTGTTGAAGTGAATAACTTAGAACTCCCAAGGAAAGTTTTGTAACTGTTGCGAGATGTTTAGGCTTTGGGGTTTGGTCTCTACTGAAGTTGACGTCTATTTCAAACTAATATGAACAATTCATTTTTGGCACACCACCCAAGAAAGTTTACATAAAAATTTCAACTCCCCATAGTATCCACAACAATGAGTAGAACGTTTGGCTTGCACGCTGAAAGAGGCTTTGTAGAGCTTACAACGATCTCCTTCAGAACCATGACTTCAAACAGAGTACTACCCGTCCCTCTTTGTTCACATGCAACCTAGTACAATTGTTCTATTGTTCTGTTATAAATGATCCACTTATCACTGTGGGTGGTTTTACTAAAATTTAGAGTTCCGAGCTCCTTCTGGCATATAGGATTTTAGGCAAAGTAACGTGTACTTGTTGATTTAGAATATAGCCTACTAACAGATGAAAAAGTTGAGAGCAGGACTCAATAAAGTATGCGTTGGGCCTTGTTTAACAGAATTAAAATGATGAGAGTGGAGGCCTTGAGTGACAAATTATAAGTCAGAGATGCCTTGTTGATTCTGAATGGCCAGGGCTTGAGTCTGACAGAACTAGAGGGGATAAGGGCAATGCAAACCTAGCTTCCCAAGTGCAAATACTACTACTTCCACGGCTAGTGTAGCTAAACAATGGGCTAACCCACCAAAATTCCACGAACTTAGCTAGAAAGTGAGCCTAGAACACAACCATAATCCTTAATTTGGTCGAGTACCAGTCGAAGACCACACATCTCCGAGAGCAGGAGGGGCATATCCAATCTCCAAAGGTGACTCGATACTAGGTGGCACCTCTAAAGTATCTAACTTCCTTTCCTAAATTGATAAAACGAAAAGGAAGCAGTTATAAAAGACCGAGAGCGCCAGTATCAAACAAGTATAAAAACACATGTGCTACTTGAAAAGAAGATACCACTGATCACAGATTTTGCTGCCTGATCCAGCTCCATGTCTCAGCCTTTTCCTTGACCAGAACTCTACCTGCATTGGTTCTCATCTTTGATTTTGTACAACTACTTAATCCATAGTTGTCTAAAAAAGTATTTTCTATTACCCATTCAAATGTAATATATTGAACCAAGACTAAGTTTAAGCCCATAACAAAACCATAGCAGTAATATACTAGTATCAGGCTACAGATATGATGAGTTACATAGAGGACAAAACCACAACAGTATGAATTGTTATAGTTGTTGAGAATAGCCATAGGGAACTACAATGACGGACGTGAGAATATTCGTTCACTTTCCTCTAACTCGTTGCAAAAGTTGAAAGACTAGGGAATGCAAAATTCAAGAGGCAATGGTGCCTCTTTCACCTGATTAAAACTGAAAATATATGGAGAACAAATAGGAATAAGTAGCCGCAGATTCAAAGTAGGTCGCATGCTTAAACTGATCGTAGGCAAATCACTAGTTCAAACACACTGAGCATGCAGTTTAGCTAAATATGCTATCAAGGACATAATCACTTTTCTTATCAAGTAATGGAACAATAACCACTAAAGATGCCAACTGTAATAACTCTGAATTTTATGGAATAAAAAGTTATTTTTATTATTCGAGTTATTTATTTTAATTGCTTGAATTGCGTAAATTCTTGAATTTTGCCATAATTGCACTTTGGTCCCTTAAGTTTCAATTCTTTCGCTTTAGTCCTTCTTAGCAAGCCTAGTTAGCATCTAACTATCTTGTTAGAGTAACTAAACCGAAAAGTTCCCTAGTCTTGGCAAAATGACCGTTTTGCCCCTCGTTGGAACTTTTGAACCTTTTGGACCCTAGACTTTATATTTTGATATTCATTTTCTTTTAATCTTTTTGGATTATTTCTTTGACCATTGGACAATAATGGTTAGGGGGATTATTATCCATTGGGTAATAGAATCACAATTGTTTATATTAAAGAGTAAACTTACTTTATTGTACTTTTTAATTTCTTTATTATTTTCTTTGGCCTAATAACTATTATCCATTGGATAATAGATGTTAGGGGAGGATTTGTCCATTGGGTAATGAGGTAAATCTTCCTAAGTGCCATTAGATCATTTAATTAATTACTTTCCTTAATTTGGGGAAAAGTACTATTACTTTAATCAAAAGTAAATAGTGACCAAAGTACCCTTTAATTATTCTTTAATGGGATTTTTCCTACTTTTATATATAGATATATATATATGTGTGTGTATATATGTATTGTACCTAGGATGATTATTCTAATGCCTATGGTACCCTAGAATTAATTAGTAGTTGGAAGGTGAATCCTAGCCTTTATTCACTTGGATTTGCAAAGTACCCTTGAAACCTTTGTTTATTGGATTTTCTTACAATTATGTGACATATATACATGCATATATATACTTGTACCTTGCAAGAGGAGAGAGAGAGAGAGAGAGAGAGAGAGAGAGAGAGAGAGAGAGAGAACCCGAGAGAGAGAGAGAGAGAGAGGCCGAGAGAGAGAGAGAAGGGAGAGAGGAGAGAGAGGAAGGAGAGAGGTTGGAAGATTTGATGTTGTCTTGAATTGAATTTTGATGTGTACTTCAAATCCTTGCATATATTTTCTTCCAATTCAAATCCTACTTCCTTTGTACTTCATATATTCACCTAGCAAGCTTCTCAACCCTTGGATCTTGTACAATTATCATCTCAACCCTCCAATTGGATGCAAGATCTCTCCAAGGTACACCATAGCCTTACAAGCTAGGATTTTCCATTGATTTTCCATTGATATTTCCATTTAAGTTGGAATTTTCTTAACCCTTTGATCATGTACCAATCTCATCTCATCCTTCCATTTGATCCAAGAATCCAATCTAGTACTAACCTAGCCATGCAAGCCTAGGATTTTCTCCTTGATTTGTGCTTCAAAGTTGGATTTGTTGGAGTTAAAAATTGGGGAAAGAAGAGAGAGAGAGGGGCCGGCCATAAGAGAGAGAGGGGCACCCCTTGGCCTATAAATAGAAGCTCATTCTTCCTTTGAAAATCACACCTCAAAGCAATTGCTCCTCCTTCTCTCTAGAAATTTCAAGTTCTTGTTCTTAGTTCAAAAGTTTCCTTTGTTTTGGTGAGTTCTTGAGCGAAACCCCCGAGCCACTTCCAAAACCACCCGACGGCTCTCAAAGTAGAGTAGTAGTAGTTAGTTAGGTTGTTTCTAGGGAAAGTTTTCCAAAACTTTTCCTTTCGAAGCAATCAGAGGGCCGTTACGCTGCCGATTTTCACCCGACGACCAAAGTCACCGCCAAGGAGAACGGTAGTTAATCCTAACTATTTTGTAGTCATTTCTATCTAATTAGTAGTAATCTTAACTAGTTTTCAAAAGCTTACTTTGATTTTGTAAAGAAGTTGTGATCTTACTTAAAAAGTGGCTTGTTTGTTGTTTGAAAAGTAAAAATGCATGACTATGTTGTTTATGGTATTCGAGCATGCTACGTGGCTTAGATGTTGTTGTTTTACCATTTCAAAGTTGGAATAATGTATGTTGTTTGTAAAAAGTCTCACACGCGGAGTCTCACATGCAAACGTGACACGAAAACCAAGAAAGTAGACACATGGCACCTAGGGTGTGTTTAACAAGGTTGTTGTGTTTTCCCGGTTGGAAAATATCTTCGAAACTAC
>BPLS01030927.1:158810-182171 GCA_019656275.1 Rhododendron kiyosumense | reverse complement strand
CCTCTGTCTCTGCTGTTGAAGTTTTCATGAGAATTTTGTGATTGAGCCTTAATTTATGTGATTTCTGAATGATACAAAACCATTCAATTCGCAGGGTCGGTCAAGAAGAATGTAGCGGGCCGAGCCTAACTACGGTTCAACTAGGGACCACCTACGCTCCACTACCACCGACAGCTGCCGTACGTGGCGGTGCACCCACTCCACCGGGGCTCGGCCTTGGCCGAGGCACGCTGATCGTCGGTTCTAACTTTGCCTAGCGTCCGGTACGAAGAAGGTTATGCCGAGCTCGGCCACTATTTGGGCCGGCCTCGTAGACGTTTGCCTAGCCTGAATTCCCTTCGGGCTCGGCTACCCTCCAAGCTCGGCCACCCGTTGGTTGGCGACTCCGCAGACGATTCCCGCCCGAGCCGTGCGCCCTCGGCCTCGGCCACCCTCATGCTCGGCCTCTCCATTACCAGGTACGCTCGGCCGCTCGTGCGGCCGCGTGCCAGCCCACGTGCGGAGACGGTTATGGCAAAGGATAAACGTGAGCGCACATGGGGCATGCCAGCTCACGCCAAAGCGGTCACCAGATCTATCCGGTGACGTCATGACGACGCCGCCTAGCCCGTGCGAGGCATGTGCCCGTGCTTGGAGAGCAAGTCAAGGAGGCTCTATAAATACCAAAGGATAGCGCCTCTGGAAGGTACGCCCTAATACACACGAATACCCACTCAAAACCCTAGTCTCTTTGCTCTCTCTCTGCACATACTCATCCTCTCGCCGGAGGGCCTTGCCGGACAACCCCCGGCCAGGTCTTAGTCGTGCGTTCATTGTGCAGGCGAAGCGGAGAAGGCTAGGCAACCGACGAACCAACGGAGGAAGGGACTAGATCGAGGATCACGGGCCACACAAAGAACACAGTCTGTTTGACGAAAAATAAATAAATCCGATCAGATGTTGTAGCTCAGTCTGCGTTCTTCGATGGCTTCCTCTTCGAATTCTAAATTTTAAGCTGTATACGACATTTTCTTGAGCTTTTGGGGCTTAGACACCCATAAAAAATTCAAAGATCACAGTCCTCCGGCCAAATTGATCTCGTTGGTTTGAAGCACTATCACGTTTTCCGGTGATCTCTCTCTCTCTCTCTCTCTCTCTCTACATTATATATATCAGAAATCCTATAGGGATTGACAGTCCCCCACCAAAATCGTACTGACGGCCGCGCCGAACTGTCTTCGGCCACCTGATAACTGATCCGAGCCGTCCAAAAATTCTTAAAAAAAAACGAAGGGGCCTACGCAGGAATGAACTACATCCGATGTGTGTAGGGTACTTGATCCAAACACCCTACACACATTGGATCAAGCACCCTACACAGATCGGATGTTGTTGATTCTCCGGTTGACCCCTTGTACTTTTTTATAGAATTTTTGGACGGCTCGGATCAGCCGTCCAGTGGCCAGAGACCGTCTGGTGCGGCCGTTGGTGCAATTTTGGTAGGGAACTGTCTATCCCTATAGCTCAAAATTGTGATTTCTGAATGATACGAAACCATTCACTTCGCAGGATCGGTACAGAAGAAAATGTGTAGAGTTAATTAGTACAAACATAACAAAATCAACAATCTTGGTCGTCATTAACTGCATCGATCTGTTGCTATTTCGTGACCAAGTAAGACAACTCTTTCTTTTTCACTTTTGGGTTCATTTTTACCCTCCCCTTAATTTGTCTTACCCTCCCCTTAATTTGTCTGTGTGCTTGACTTGTGTCTATTGTGTGGTGAGGCTTTTGGGACATTTATTTACTTGATTTCGAAGACTATATGCATTTTAGTTGTAAAAAAATGTCGTTCTAGATGTAGCTTTCTTAATTTTGTTAATTAAGCTTAGTTAATGCATTTTCAGTTTGATGTTTGAAACTAAATTTTCTTCTGTTATGTGCGTTACAAGAATCGAGATTCCGATTATTAGGAGTTTCATGCTTGTTTAGTTTTTCCTTTTTTCTTGACCAAAATGATAGGAGTTGTATTATTCCAGAAACAACCGAGTATATTAATGATCGAAGCTGGATATTGACCCAAATGGAGTAAATAATCAAACCAAGAGGCCTAGCTACCCAATATTACCACTAGATCCTCGCACCAGGTTTTGCCAGCAAGTCAGCCATGACCGACCTCCAAACGGAGAGAGCAACAAACCCTCAACTACGGCAAAAACAACCACACGGTCCAAGACCAGAAACCCTACACCCAGAAACTTCCATAAAAGGGAGAGAAATCAAACTAACAAATCCCAAACCAAATCAACATAACCTAAAAATAACTGAACCAAAAAAGAAACAAGAAAATAAAAATCCGGCCGAGAACTCTGTCATCGGAAGCCACCGCACTGGATCCTTCAGCTTATTCCCTGAATAAGGAAAGCCAAACCATCTCTTCTTCAATCGGCCCTAGCAAGCACTGGAACGAGAAGGCTAGGAAGTGAAGAAGAGGAGATCGGCCCAAGCATGCTTGTTTAGTTTAGATAAGTTTGTCTTCTGTTTTTTGGCAGAACATATCACGCTATTATTTTTTGTCTAATGGGTTTGAGACGAGTGAACAAGTGGTCGTTGACAGAGCTCATTGGAAAAAAATATTTTATGTAGTCGACTCCAATTGATTGGGACATAAGACTCCGTCTGATTTGGTTTGGTTTGGTCACCTTAGACATATATATTATTCAAAGAGTCTTCGGTTTTGTATATGATTGTTCCTTCTCCAAAAATACCCACCATCAGATTCTTAAGGTCGACACCTCAAATATGTCCTCCCCAATCTTTTTTTTTTTTTTTTTTCCTTTCATTTTTTGCATTTATATTTTAGGGAAAGTCTATAATACACACCTCTTAAAAGGGCGTACCATATGCACCTATATTATGATTTATTCATAACATTTTAGTGTGTTTCGTAACTTTTGTTCTTGAATTCATAACCTTTCAGCAGTACGATTCGCAACATTTTTATTATGATTCATAACATTTTTGTGTATCTCGTAACTTTTATACGATTCGTAACATTTTCTCTATAATTCATAACATTTTGAGGTGCATATAATACACCCAAATAAGGGGTGTGTATTGTAGTCTTTTTCTAACTTTTAATATTGTGGATATATTTGGAAATCGGAAGAGCTCGGCAAAATGTGGGTTTGCAATTGTTAAAAGGACATTTCATTTCTTGCTGAAGCATTAATTAATTTGTGAGGATGAATAGGACACTACAATGAAATCAATTAGTCCGAAACAAAAGGTCTTACTCCATGTATAAAATCAAAAGTTCAGCAATAGAGCAGTAACAGAAATAGGAGAGAGAGATTACTCCATATATCTCTGGCATGCCCTCTCCAACTAAGGTTCATTTGATTATTATATACAAAGCTAAAACCCATAGAGTTTAAACAAAGGAAAAAGGAGAGAGAGATTCAAAATGGGACAGTGTAAAAAGACCAGGGGGCCTCACCACCTTAACGCATATCCTCTGATATTCAATGTGGTGAAGACTGAAAAAGGTGTATGAGGGGAATAAAATTAAGAAGGAAAACGTGATAAAATATAGGGAAAGACTATAATATATACTTCTTATTTGGATGTGTATCATATGCACCTCCAAAATATTATGATTCATAGAGAAAATGTTACGAATCGTATTGCTAAAAAGTTGCGATTTTAATATATAATTACGAATCCTGAATGTTACAAATTGTATTGCTAAAAAGTTATGATTTTTTAATATAAAAGTTACCAGATACATCAAAATATTATAAATCATAATGAAAATGTTACGAATCGTATTACTCTAAGGTTATGAAAACAAGAAAAAAATTATAAAACACACTAAAATAATATGAATGAACCATAAATAGGTGCATATGGTATACACTTTTAAAAGATGTGTATGACTTTCCCTTACGTTGGAGCTTCTTACTTTCTTCATCCGGTATTTGGAACCTTCAGTACAATGTAACTGCATCTGTTGCCATTTCGCGATCAAGTAAGACAACACTTTCTTTTACACTTTTGGGTCCCCACCTCCTCGCCTCCTTCATCTGTCTATAGACAAAATTCGCACAAAACACCTTCATATAAACAAAATTCGTACAAATTAAACACAAAGTTCAAAGTCTCATTTTCTTAATTTGGACCTCATGCATGCTTCCTAAAATTTTATTCTACTCATAGATTTGGCATTGGATTATGTGTTTTGGCCTCCTCTATCGTAGCAAAAATAAGAGGACTAAAAAAACTTTATATAACAAAAGGGAAAGACTATAATACACATATTTTATTTGGGTGTGTATCATATATGCACCTCCAAAATGTTATGAATTATAGAGAAAATGTTACTAATCATATTGCTAAAAAGTTATGAATCGTATAAAGGTTACGAGATACACCAAAATGTTGTGAATCATAATGAAAATGTTACAAATCGTACTGCTAAAAGGTTATGAATTCTAGAACAAAAGTTACGAAACACGTTAAAATGTTATGAATGAATCATAAAATATGTGCATGAGTATTGTAGACTTTCCCATAACAAAAATATAATGAAGAAAACCTATTGGTGGCAGGTATATATAAACTTCTCTGTTGTTAAAGTTTTTATGAGAATTTTGAGAGCTTAATTTACGTGATTTTTGAATGATACAAACTGTTCAATTCGCAGGGTTGGTCAAGAACAACATACCTGTCTGAAGGAAAAAAAAACATCCTAATTGGATGTCGTAGCTCAATCTCTGAGTTCGTCGATGGCCTCCTCTTCGAATTCTGAATTCAAATGTAGTTACGACATTTTCTTGAGCTTTAGGGGCTTAGACACCCGTAACCAATTCACCGATCACCTCTACGAGGCTTTGAAGCGAGAGGGGTTTGAAACATTTAGAGACAATGAAGGGATTGAGAGGGGTGAGAACATCAACTCTGAGTTGCAGAAAGCAATTTGGAACTCCAGCATGTCCGTGATCGTGTTATCGAAAACCTATGCCACTTCGAAATCGTGCCTGTTTGAAATCCAGACGATTCTTGAACACCACAAGAAGAAGTCAGATCATGTTATTTTTCCCGTGTTCTATGAGGTGGAGCCGTCGGAAATTAAGGAGCAAGCAAAAAATCTGGATTTCAGAGGAAAGAAAGTGACGGATGAGGAAGTGAAGGGATGGAGTGCGGGGCTCAAGGAGGTTGCGAAAATGGGTGGGTTTGTTTACTTTGATAACAGGTAATTTATTCATTCAATTCATTTTATTACTCCTAACAATCTTAGGTACACATATTTGCATTGCATACATGATGATACATCCATCCGAATAATGAATATAGAGATACATTCGTTCAAGGCAAGTGAATTTCTTTCATTTTGTGGGATTCATATGCATTGAATGAGCACAGCGTACGGTGACTCTCTTACCCTCCCAAGTCAAAGCATGCATCCCATCTTCCCAAGATTTCAATTGGAGCAGTTAATTAATAATTACCCATGCATCTTTCGGTCTACAAGGCACCACACCATTTCGTTTATGTATCTGTCTTATGGGAGAGCATTTTTCCGGTCCTAAGTGATTGATATCTGACTAACATGAATTATGACGTAGCTGATTTGTTCAATAATATCTATAAAATGAGAGGTGCCCATAATCACGAGCAGAAAGGCCCAAAAAAGGGCAAAGTTGGATGCTCTAGTCCACTTCAAAACAAGATTACCCTTTTTTTTTTGGACAAAATTTGTATTGTTCTCTTAGATGAGAGGATCCGAAAA
Organism: Rhododendron kiyosumense; assembly: GCA_019656275.1. Classification (NCBI taxonomy): domain Eukaryota; kingdom Viridiplantae; phylum Streptophyta; class Magnoliopsida; order Ericales; family Ericaceae; genus Rhododendron; species Rhododendron kiyosumense. Next base: position 176,401 of record BPLS01030927.1, on the reverse strand, counting down.
AAGCCAAAAAAGAGAGAGACCAAACTTAATGGAAAGCACTAAATATTAAAACAAGCAAAATAAACTTGAAAATTTTGATTTTTTTTAATTGATTGGTTCTCTTATATTTTCTATAGGAGTAATAAAACAGATTTCTATACTTATTACAAACTTGATAATACATTAAGGCCTCGTTTGATTCGCGGATTGAAAATGATGGGATTAACAGTCCTGGGATTAATAGTCCCTGGATTATTTATCCAGGATTAATTTCATCTTTAATTTCACCCAATCCCATGTTTGATTCGCGTGGGATTAATTATGGGATAAGGAATAGTATTTTTTTTAAATTCAAAACCATTTTTAGAAAAAAGAAACTTTTGAAAAATAAACATTTTAAAACAAATAATTTTGTGAAACATTTTTATTACAAAAAATTTGGGAAAAGTTTTTTTTTTTGAGCTAATTTTTGAAAAAAAAATTTCTTGAAAAAGTAGAAAATCAATTTTTTGAAAGAAAAAAAAAAGTTTTTGAAACTTTTTTTTGAAGAAAGAGGTTTTTTGAAAACATTTTTCAAATAAAATAGTTTTTGAAATCATTTTTTGAGAAAAGAAATTTTTAAAAAACATTTTTTCGTATTTTTTAAACAAAAATAATTTCTGAAAACATTTTCGAAAAGATGAAAGTTTTGAAAATAGTTTTTTCAAAAAGTTTTTGTAAAACATTTTTGAAAAATAAGTTTTGAAAAAATATATTTTAAAAAAAAGTTTTTTCAAAACAATTTCTGAAATTAGGATTTTTTTAAAAAACATTTTCTGAAATTAATTTTTTAAAATTTTTTTAAAAATCATTTTCTGAAATTAATATTAAAGAAAATAATTCTGAAAATACTTTTTGAAATCAATCTCAATATCATCGAAATATTTTTGAAAACAATTCCTTATTTGTTAATCCTACGTAATCTCACCTCCCCCCTAGGATTATTTAGTTCCCCCCATATACGGATAAAATTAATCCTGGGATTAATAATCCCGACAGTCATTTCGGGAACCAAACATGGGATAACTCAGGATTAGGTACATTTAGTCCTATCCCAGGTAATTAATCCACGAATCAAACGAGGCCTAACATACAAAGAGGAGATGCTAAAGAAATTATACAGTATTAGTTATTTTGGAGGTAATGGTAGATTTGTTATGCTTGTTTCATTAAGGACTTTTAATTTGTACTCGAAGTAACGCCATTTGGCCTAATCTCATGGGAATGCAGAATCAACTTGATAATAATTTCAAAAGTAAGGGATGTCAGAGCATTTTCCTAAAGAATAGGAGAGGTTAATGTATTTGTCCGGACCTCAGGGGAAGCCACTGTAATTTACCTATATCAAATTATATTAGGTTATATAGGTTCATCTAGATTGACCATGTTGGTCATTAATTTTTTTCATAACACATCGTTCACCCCTTGACTAGTGAATACTTTTTAAGAGATAATTCTGGACCGCTCCTTATTTTTGACTACTTGGCCCGCCAGGTCCTTTTCGGTAAAAGTGCAATTCCCTCCAAATCCCTTGAGTATGGTATGACTTATTTACCCTCAGTTAAATAGGTTTTGTACAACCTATTCCTCTCCTGTCTCTTTCTCCTCTTCAACCTCCCGCCACAATCTCCTCTGTCGCTGCCATGCCCTCCTATCCCTCCCGCCTGTCACCAACGACGGCGACGCCACCATCACCAATGACGCCACCATCCTCACCACTGTCCATCCCTCCACCACAGCCAACCACCACCCAGGAGCCCGTCAATTTGGTTTCGATCTCAGTTGACCGTCGACGAATTCCGAGCCATGGCTTCTTCCTTGGTTGCAAGGGCAGTTCGTCAAGCTGCATCTGTCGCTTGTCTCTCCTCTCCACCGTCGTCGGCTCAAGCCACTAGCCTAGTCCAACGCTGTGGCCTCGCTGGGGCCCGACCCACGGCGACGCATCACGCAGATCTGGATACGAGCAACTATTCCTCCTCAACCCCCCACCTTTAACGGCAGACGAACCACTACTATACACCGTCCGATCAACAATAGGACGGTACTGGTATATAGGATCCGTTGGGGTAGATGGGGATTTCAAAAAAGGAATTTGACATAAAGTTTCAGTACGAGTTGCTGGAATTTAGATTTGGTACTTTGTATATGCATTTCAACATTGAGTTTGATATTGACTTGAAATGGTTACTAAGTAAGTGTGATTTGAGATTGTAGTTGTGTAAGGATTCCGACAAGATCATATATGCCATCTCTAATCCCTGTTAAAAACTTCAATTTCACCACACTTGTACTAATCCACCTGTATTTATGATAAATCTGAACGTTCAAAAGACACCTATAGCTTAGGCTCCTAAATTAAACTAAACACTACGTCCGCTCATGGAATTCACCTCTATCTGAGCGGACCTTTTGAATGTGTTTGAATTTTGATGAAAATTAACATTGTTAATTTAGATAGAAATTAATACTGTTAATTGTGGTATAAATTTAGTGAGAGGTCAACACTGGTAATTTAAACAGAAAGTAACACAGTTAATTGTGGTGGTGGCGGTAGCGGCGTGGTGTTGGTCATTGTGGTGGCGGTGGCGATGTGGTGGTGGTGGCGATGGTTGTGGTGGTGTAGGACAATGTATGGGCCGAAGGGTATTAACACTGTTAATTGAGGTGTGAATTTACATAGAAATTAACATTGTTAATTTAGACAAAAATCAACATTGTTAATTGTGGTGGTGGCGGTGGTGGCGATGTGGTAGTGGTAGTGGCGACGTGATGGTGGTGGTGGTGGTGGTGGCGTGGTGGTGGTGATGGTGGAGTGGTTGTATATGAGGTTATATGACCAACTGTTAATTAGCACTGTTAATTGAGGTATAAATTTATATGAAAATTAACACCGTTAATTTAGAGAGAAATTAACACTGTTAATTGTGATGGCGATGTTGTAGTGGTGGTGGCGACGTGATGGTGGTGGCTTGGTGGCGGTGGTAGTGATGGTGGAGTGGTTGTATAGGAGGTTATATGACTAACTGTTAATTGTGGTATAAATTTATATGAAAATTAACACCGTTAATTTAGAGAGAAATTAACACTGTTAATTTAGACACAAATTAACATTGTTAATTGTGGTGGTGGTGGCGGCGACAACGGCGTGACAGTGGTAATTGTGGTGGCGGCGTGGTGGTGATGGTGTTGGTGATGGTGGAGTGGTGGTTGTGGTGGTAGTGGTGGCAGCATTGTGGTGATAGTGGTGGAGGAGGTTATATGGGTCGACTATTAATTTAGACAAAAATTAACACTATTAATTGTGGCGGCAATGTGGTGGCGGCGGCGACGAAGGTGGCAGCATGGTGGTGGTGTGGGTGGTGGTGACGATGTGATGGTGGTGGCAGCGTGGTGGTGGAGGTGTGGCGGTGATGGGGTTGGTGGTGGTGGCGGTCGTGGTGGCGGGGTTAGCGGTGGCAGGGGTGGTGGCGTGGTGGCGGTGGCGGTGGTGGTGGTAGTAGTTAGATCGTCTCCCTTCAATCGCTTTTTTTTATGAAGGGTTATTTGTCAATAAAATAATGAAGAGGACTTACTGGGCTATAGGCTCTTTGGGCAGGACCTCATAGGCTATTCTTCACCCAGACAAGATCGGTCAGGAAGTTCCTCTTTTTTTAATTAAAAAGAGCAAGGAAAAGGCAACAAAAGCCCATCTCAAACTCAATCTCTTGATTGGTAAGATGCAAACCAAGGAGAAACCCAGGAGACAATGCCCAACATCTAAGGGGCCTAAAAGCCCAAATCAAACAATGAGCACAAATGTTTCATAGCCCAACACTTGAAAGAGGCCTAAAAGCTCAAATACAAGGGACAAAGCCCAATAGATTAAGCCCATTAAAAACAAACCCTAACCATAATCCAAACCAACACCCAACCCACGGTTCCTCCCAGCCACCCACCACCTGAGCAGCCGGCCAAAGTGATTCGCTGCTGCCTCCTCGCTTCGCCGTGAGGACATCGTTCACCCCATAAAAGGTAGATATAACACACCCACTTGTATATACTACAAGGGAGGCACACGCTAATCTTGTGTGCGCTTAAATTCTTATGTGACTAACTGAATCATTCATTTCCAATTTATCTCCCATTGGAGGTGAAATTATAACTAATTATGAGCAAATTGCCGAGATTAATAATTTTTGTGGGGGCTATTTATAATTTGTGTACAAGTTTTGGTATGTGCATGGAAATTTGGTTTTCCTCTCAAATCTTTTCTGATATACTGAGCTTAATTCATTTGGCATATTAAAATTGAAATTTTAGGTCTGAAGCCAAGTTCATTGAGGAAATTATTGGTGCACTCAAAAGCAAGCAAGCTGACAAGCACCCGAGGGTAAGTATGGATATTATCAAACAAAGCGTGATTGTTTGTGGCTAAGAGCATCCGCAGTGGAATAATCAAAAGTTGCTATATCATCTTTTGTTTATCCATTTAAGGGGTTGTTAAGGTTGGTAATATAGAAGTCTACAATTGTACAATCAAAATTAAATAACCAAAACTTGCCACATCACCTTTTCAACTTATAAAATCTAAAAATTGTGACATAGAAAATATTTTTTTAAAAATAGTTTTCAAACTAATAAAAATAGTTTATTAGAAAAAAGATAATATAGTTTATTGAAAACTCTGATTTAAAAAAAAAACAGTTTTCGGGAAAAAGTTTTAAAAAACAAATTTTGAAAAAAAATAAATTAAATAAATGATTTTTTTTAAGAAAGAACAGTTTTTTTAAAAAAAAGGTCTTAATAATAAAAGTGTTTTGAAATTAACAGTTTGTGCCAAAAAAAAAGGGGGGGCGGAACAATTTTACTAAGAAAACAGTTTTTGCAAAAAAAAAAAAAAAAACAGTATTGAAAAAACAGTTTTTGCAAAAAAATAAAAACAATTTTAAAAATATTTTTCTTAGAAACATGTTGAAAATGGAAGATAGCAATTATTTTTGTGTAATGATGGTGTGTTTGATTGAGGAAATGTGGGAATAACTAAATTTGATTGTTGGCAAAATGTTGTTAGTTTTGATTATCCAATTACCAAAATTTGATGAATTGCTAAGAGATTGCTAAGTTTGGTTATTTTATTGTGAACTGTTTTTTGAGCAAATGCTGTTAACCTTAGCAACTTTTTTGTTTTGATTATACCACTGTGGATGCTTGCTCCAAGAGATAGGTCAATCAGTGGTTGAATTGCATTCTTTCCTATGTGGGAGGGGTGGAATAGGTATGACGGCAGTTGCTAAAATTGTATACAATTCAAACCACACTTGATAAGTCAACTAGCGGTGCCTGGATTTTTATCACGAAGGGGTCAAATTAACAAATATAGATTCTTAATAACAAAAACACACTCCGAGTATATACATTCTTTTCGTCCGTGTATAATACTCTACATAAGGGGTTGTGTGCTTTCTTTTAGTAACTAGAACAATCAAATATCTTATACTCCATTTGGTTATGTCTTGTTGAAGGAGAAATTGTTAAAGATCAAAGTGTAATAATTAAGTTGAATCAAAGACCAAACTTAATTTGAGACTAATCACATACTTATATCCTTAGTGTTTAAGTATACATGCAAAATTTGTTTTAAAAAATATAGAGTATTTGTGGGTTCCCGGGACCCTTGCCATCTGCCCCTAGATATGATGCGCTGCTTGTTTTTTATCAAAGTGTTTGTTTGGAAGGATAACTACTTGAAGATTTTTTTTATGGAAAGAAGAGTGCTAAGTAAACAATATTGTTGATGGATGTTTTCCTCTTGTCCTTGATGATAGGGATATAAATAAACACTGGGTTCGAGAGTTTTCTTTCTGTCAAGGAAATAAAAATCCACTCATGGTTTGGGAGTATTCAGCTCTGTGGATTTATTTTTTTAAAGCTAATCTTGGATTTGTGAAGGGAAGCAATTGTAAGGAAAATATACATGAAATTTCGAGTAACATAATTGCTTCAGGGTCATCGTTACGTTTTCTTTCGCTTTGATGTCTTCTGCAAAATAGAATTAAACCGTCAGAATCTTAGTGAAGTACGCTTCATGATTCTCTCGTCACCACAATCCTTTGCTATTAATGGAAGATATTAAAGTACATTTAGTGATCACCTTACTCTTGCTAGCGACGGGAAACTTGAGAATTAGCCGGGTTTTTTTTTTTTTCCCCCCCCCCCCAAAAATGGTAGAGAAGGTTTTTTTTTTTTCCCCCCCGAAAAGGGGAGAGAAGGAAGGAAAATGGGTCGGGTTTGGGTATTACTTGGCCCATATTTGATCCGACCCATTTCAACTCGCGCATTGACATGTATTTGACCTGTGCATATTTAACCCGCAATCCGTTTCAACCTGCTCAAACCCGCCCATTTGCCACCTCTATTTTTTTGCAAAATGAAATTAAATCATCAGAATATTAGTGAAGTACTCTTCATGATTTCCTCATGGCCACAATCCTTGCTATTTTTTTGTTTGTAGGATCTTGACAAAAACATGCAAAATCTCAAGAGAAAGGTAGAGTTCTTGAGAGGTCAAAAGAATGACATAAATTCACAAATTAGCAATGCAGAGCGCCGGCCTGGGAAAAGACCAAAGAAAGAAGTTAAAGTTTGGCGCACAAATGTTCAACGGTTTATAGACGATGTGGAAAGGCTTCATCAAAAAGTAGTTGGAGAAACAACGAATGTCTCCTCGCGTATGCAGTTGGGAAAGGATATCGCCAACAAGATTCTAGAGGGGCAAGAACTCCAAAAAAAGGGCAGTGATTTTAATAGTTTGATGATTGATGAAGATACAACCGGTAGACTGTTGCAACCACTAATGGAAGATTTTGTTAAATGCACAGAGGCAAGGAACACAGAGAACATTTGGGAATGCGTGATGAATGATGACGTTACAAAGATTGGTGTTTATGGAATGGGGGGTGTTGGCAAAACAACCATCATGAGGCACATTCACAATCAGCTCTTGAAAGAAAAAGGCAAGTTTAGTAAAGTTTATTGGGTCACCGTATCCAAAGCATTCAGTATAACAAAGCTACAGAGCGACATAGCTAAGGCACTGAAACTTAGTTTTGAGGAAGATGAGGATGAAACAATGAGAGCATCAGAATTATATGCAACGCTCTCCCGACAGAAAAGGTACGTCCTTATCTTAGATGATCTATGGGAGGGATTTGATCTGGACAGGGTGGGTATTCCGGAACCAAAGAGATCTAACAGGCGTAAACTTGTGCTAACTACACGATCGTTAGAAGTGTGCAGAAGGATGAAGTGTACACCTGTAAAAGTGGATCTTCTCACAGAGGAGGAAGCGCTGACTCTATTTCACAGCATAGTTGTTGGAAATGACACGGTGCTTGCTCCAGATGTGGAAGAAATTGCAGCTGAAATTGCCGAAGAATGTGCTTGTCTGCCGCTTGCAATTGTTACATTAGCTGGAAGTTGTCGGGTATTGAAAGGAACCCGTGAGTGGAGAAATGCACTAAATGAATTGATCAGCCCTACGAAAGATGCCAGCGATGATGTAAGTAAGGTTTTAGAGCAACTGAAATTTAGTTATAGTCGCCTAGGAAATAAGGTGCTCCAAGATTGTTTCTTGTATTGTTCCTTGTATCCTGAAGACTATGCCATCCCTGTGAATGAGCTGATAGAGTATTGGATTGCGGAGGAATTAATTGCTGATATGAACAGTGTAGAAGCACAGTTTGACAAGGGTCACGCTATATTGGGAAAACTGACAAGTAGCTGCTTATTGGAGAGCGCTACTAACACAATCGAACAAGAATGTGTTAGGATGCATGATTTGATTAGAGATATGGCTCTCAGAATAACAGCAAGTAGTCCTCGATTCTTGGTAAATGCTGGCGAGATAATAAAAAGCGTACCATCTGAACACTGGTCTAAGGATCTTAAGAGGATTTCCTTCATGTATAGTCCGATAAGTGAACTTCCAATTACACCACCTGTGTGCCCCCGGCTTACCACCCTACTTTTGAATGGCCACTATGGGTCAGTGTTAAAAGTAAAAGTAATTCCGCATTCTTTCTTTACCAATATGCATTGTCTTGAGGTATTGAATTTGTCCAATACGGGAATAACGTCACTGCCAGAGTTCGTCTCCAACTTGCAGAATTTGCATGCATTAATACTAGATTACTGTCGCCTTTTAAAGTATGTGCCGTCACTGGAGAAACTGAAGGCTCTAAAAATATTTGTATTGACTAACAGCCAAATTGAAGAATTACCGGAAGGTATAGAAGAATTGGTTAATCTCATAAAACTCAACTTCTGGTGTAATAAAAAACTAAGGACATTTCCTAGTTGCAAGTTACGCAGGCTCTCAAAACTCCACTACCTTAGAATTGGTGGGACAGGAGTACGAACAAAAGTGTCCACAAAAGTTCTCCTGGGCTTGCGTCAATTAAAAATTGTCGCTGTCCGCTTTGGCAATGTACAGGAGCTTAACAGTTATGTGATATCTCAGCAGTTCCAAGGGTTGCAAACGTACTGTCTTGTAGTGGGAGAAATGTGGCCTTTCATGCCATACTGTGAGGGAAAAAAAATTCATATCAGTTACAAATCTGTACCTTTTGAACGTGGAGTAGATCAGCCAGTGCTCCTCGCAGGCTTAGAGGACTTTAAAGTTGTTGGATTCCATGATCCCACCATTAGCTTATCAGCATGGTTCAAAGATGCCAAAGATATAAGTTATTGTAATGTCGTATGTTGTAACGGGTTAGAATCCATCTTTTCGTCATCTAACTTTTCAGAAGATGGCCAGATCTCTCTAGGAACCGTCGAGTATCTTGATTTGGATACCTTACCCAGATTAAGGGTACTCTTTGATGGGATTGCCCCACCACACAACATTTACTTCAACCTAAACTCTTTGTCCATCAATGCATGTCACGCTGTGAAGAATATTTTCCCTGTCCAGTTATTGCAGAACTTCCCAAACCTCGATTCACTTGTTGTAAAGTGCTGTGAGAATGTGGAGGATATAATAGTCGAAATAGCAGAGGTGAGTGATCGGGGCAATCATCAAGATTATAGCAACTCAATCAGTCTCCCAAAACTCAAGAACTTAGAACTAGAAGACCTACCAAGACTGAAGCGCATATATAATGGGGTGATGGTGTGTCCATCTATAGCAGAAATTGAGGTTTACAAATGCCCGATGGTAAAGAGAATGCCTCTTTCGCTGCATATGGATGGCGAGCAAGCAACAACACCACCTGCTCTCAGCCTCATCAAGATTATTGAAGAAAAAGAATGGTGGGAGTCGCTGGAATGGGATGATCCCGTCACCAAAACCATTCTTCTGCCTTATGTACAAGGTAAATATCATTATGTCGTGTCTGATTTGAAAGTAGTTGCAAAATATTCAATTCCAAGTGGTGTGGCCCTAATACCTGCATTATTGGTGTAGTGCCCCCCCCCCCCCCCCCCCCCCCCCGGCTCTTTGTGTTGTGTATAACCCAAATAGGCCTGGCATGATACTTGCAACTTTCCTTAGGAAAATACAAGTAGTTGATTCGTGCAATACATGAGACTTTTTTTTCATAAGGTAATTTCACTTGTTTTTATGTAAAATTGCTGGTAGTGTTAGAGAAAATCATATATACATATATGCATTTATAATGAACATTTGAACACACGCACATAAAATTCCTTTTTTCTTTTTAATATATATGCAGTTACAAATTAGTAAATCACAAAAAGGATTATTGATTGAAAATGTAATGATGAAAAACTAAACTTTAAGTAGCAAAAAGATGCTCGGTTACATGTATATTATAGATTCGATTGCTTGAGTTGCTAGAGTGTGTCTCGACGTGAACATATGCATGAAGAATGTAATTTCCAAAGCATTGTTCAGTCACTAAAGATGAATCAAGCATATTATATACTTGTTCATACGAGTCCCATTTGTTTTTACCTTGTTACACATCACTTCTTGATTTTGGCGAATGGAATAGTAGCTAGTTTTAAATTTTGTCTTGGATTTGTTATTTTTGAACCCTTGTTGGATTCCTTTTCTAGACTATAACAAGTACTATGGTCGCGATTATTCTGAGTACTTTGACAACGATGACGAGGACTCTGGTTACTTTGACGACAATGACGAGGACTCTGGTGACTTTGACGACGATGACGAGGACTCTGGTGACGATTATTCTGAGGACTTTGCTGACGATTATTCTAAGGACCCTGATGACGATTTTGATTGATCTCAACAAAACTGTTGATTTCCTTCCATCTCTGTCTTTGGAATGAATTCATCTCAACAAATGAGGTAAGTGACCTTTTACGACATCAGCCAAATTCTCTTTGGAAAATGTTTTGAATATTTGAAGTGTGAAATCTCCAATTTTGTGTTATGAGAATGAGGTGTCTGACTACTTTCTTGTGTTTATAATTTGTGAGGATGGACTAGAAAAATTCCATTAACATTGTGATTAGCATAATTATTTGTGAATCGTGATCATCTTTTTAGTTTCTGTCAAATTGTCTTGTAAGCCGGTGGATTCTTGCATCGTTTGATCAAGATAGATGAAATATGATTTTGATCATCCTTATCAAGTATTGACACACAAAATTATTTCCTTTGCCCTTGAACAAATAATTGTGGTTTCGACCCGAATCATGGGCTCATGCAGTTTGAAGAAATTTAGATACGCATGTCGAGTAATAAAGTTTTGATTTGTATGTATGGAAGAATTTTAATTTGTTCGCTAATGAATATTGAATCATCGTATTGATCCCAACCCATTTTTCCTTTAACTTGGCCAATCATGTTCTGGTCTATAGTTGCTTATTGAATTGGTCGTTTTGCTTATTTCTTAAACAGATCCAATGGATGGTGCTGCACGGGTTATTCTCGGGTTGTATGGTTGAGAGTACAAGTTATTTTGAATTATTCTGTAGGGACAGTAGTTTGTTTTTGAATTGCAGAATTCTATTTTGCTCTAAATGGTGACAATTGATACTCTTTTTTTTTTTTTAACCACGGAAAGTGAAGAATTTATTAACGAAGAGACCGGTCAAATGACCGGACATCATCCAAAGCAAGATTAGCTAGCCAATGAGGGATAGGACCCCCCCAGTTTTCTAGCCTAATCCCTAATAGGGAATGCTTAGCCAACGAGTGGGCTACCCTATTACAAGAACGATTAACATGCACGAAAGTACAAGAGGAAAATAAAGGCAGAAGAACTAAGCAATCCAAGAGAATGGAACTACAATCTGCAAAAGATTTTCCTGCTTGAGTAAGTGCTTGAATAACTTGGAGAGAATCACCCTCCACAACAATCTTTGAAAGGCCTCTAATAGCTGCAAAGACCAAAGCTTCCCGGAAGGCCATGGCCTCAACAGTTTTGGGTGAGAAAAGCCCAATAAAAGGGATGGCCACCATGCCCACAATCTGGCCCCAATGATCTCGAGCCACAATGCCGACCCCAACTAAGCCATTTGCCCTTTGAACGGCCCCATCAACATTAAGTTTTATCACATCAGCAAGAGGTGGACACCACATAGAAACGCTCTCAGAAACAGCAGGGGTTTGGAAAGAATGATCATCTACCATAACAGCCTTAAATTCAGAACAAAGAACAGAAGCCTTTTCCAGAATCATAGTACCATCCCAGCCAAGGCCATCAAAATACACTTGATTTCTTGCCTTCCAAATGAACCAGCAAATAGAAACAAAAAACGCACTCATATCCACCAATGTATCAGACGCATAAGCATTATGGGGGAACGAATACCACCAATCAATAAACTGGAAGGAATTCCACATGGGAGAAACCACAGAGCTAAACGGGGAATCAAGCCACACCGCTCGCGAGAGCATGCACTGGAAAAGCAAGTGCTCTAGTGTTTCATAATTGGTTTTACATCTTGGGCAGTAGGGAGAAACATCAATACCTTTACGATTCAAATTAGCACATACAGCAATAGCATTATGGGAACATCTCCATAAAAACATCTTGACTTTATTAGGGATTGGTAAAGACCACAAAGATTTCCAGAAAGAGTCAGAAGGAATACCCGAACTCGACTCACCGCGTTCTCGAGACTGTCGTGGAAGATTGCTTTGTTTAGCCAAACGATAAGCCGACTTTACCGAAAAGGACCCATTACTGGTAGAGTGCCATAAACCCCTATCTCCGTAGCCTTGTGAACTGATTGCAATTGAGAGGATTGACTCCACATCAGATTCCAGAAAAAGCTCCTTAAGCAAAGAAACATTCCAGCTATGGGAAGTGCTATCGATAAGATCCGAGACACGGTGAATGTGACTAAGGGGGGAAGCGGCTGGTGGGGGAGGACTAAGCACTTTAAAAGAGAGAGACCTCGGAAGCCAAGGATCGCGCCAAACATCAATGGAAGAACCATCCCCCACATTCCATCTCCAGCCCTTTCTAAGAATGGCTCTTCCTGCCCAAATGCTGCGCCATGCCCAAGAAGCTGAGTTTGGGCAACAAGCTTCCCAAAAAGACTTATTAGAAAAATACTTGCCCGTAAAAAGTTGTAGAAATAAAGAAGGCGGGCATTGCAAAAGACGCCAACCTTGTTTCGCAAGAAAGGCAAGATTGAATGCATAAAGATCACGAAAGCCAAGCCCACCATCAAATTAGTTATCACAAAGCTTGCACCAACTAACCCAGTTAATCTTGTTTTCCCCTTCTTTTGAACCCCACCAGAATTTGCGAATAGCACTACAAATATCCTTGCAAACCCGCTTAGGCAAAAGAAAACATTGCATCACATAATTAGGCATAGCTAACAATACCGACTTGATCAACACTTCTTTTCCTGCCATATTGAGAATAGTATCCTTCCAGCTTTGAAGCCTATTAACAACTCGGTCTTTTACGTACCTAAACACCTCAGTTTTGGACTTACCAATAACGGAAGGTAATCCCAAGTATTTACCTCCTTGGATTTCACAATTAATATTAAGAAAGTCAGAAATACCTTCCTTTACATTGCTGGGAGTGTTTGGACTGAAAAACAAGGATGATTTATCCCTATTCACCATTTGCCCAGAGGCCACCTCATATTTACGCAGAACCTCATCAATAGCATGGCAGCCTGAAATAGTAGCCTCCCAAAAAAGTACCGAATCATCGGCGAAAAACAAATGAGAGATTGCTGGACAATGCTGCCCGATTTTAACACCATGGAGAGCACCATTCGATACCATTATCTGAAGTAAATAATGAAAACCTTCCGCACATAATATAAATAGGAAAGGAGATAGCGGACAGCCCTGTCTAATTCCTCTAGAAGGGGAGAAAAGATCTCCTTTCTCACCATTGATCACTGTAGCAAAAGACACCGTGGTAACACAAGCCATGACCCACCGAATCCACTGATCAGCAAACCCAAATTTACGAAGAATTGCCTCTAAGTACGACCATTCAATACGATCATATGCCTTTGCCATATCAAGCTTCAAAGCCACCCTTCCTTTTTTACCATGTCGCCTATTTTTCAAGGAATGCATTAGTTCATGAGCGATAAGGATACTATCTGATATTTGACGGCCCTCAATAAAAGCACTCTGATTTTCTGAGACTATATGAGGAAGGATGGGCTTAAGTCGGTTGGCTAAGATTTTCGTAATAATCTTATAGGATACATTACAGAGGCTAATAGGGCGGAACTGGCTAGGCTTTGTAGGGCATCTCACTTTAGGGATAAGAGTGATTAAGGTTTGGTTCACACTTCGTAACATATGAGATGAATGGAAAAAACTTTGCACAGCCGCAATGACATCTTCCCCCACTGTTGGCCAATAAGTTTGAAAGAAAAGAAGGGTCATACCATTAACACCAGGCGCTTTAGTCGGCCCCATCCCCTTTAAGGCAGAACGAATTTCAGAATCTGTAACAGGTCGGACAAGGGAATGGTTCATAGCAACAGTAATCTTATGAGGGATGACCTCCACAGTCTCACGCATTTGGAGACTCGGGCCAGCCGTGAAGAGACCCGCGAAAAAATGCTGAAACTCTGTTTGCACTTCCTGAGGATCACTAGTCTAGTTACCATTGGCCATCTCAATACCAGATATACGGTTACTTGCCCTCCTTTGCATAACCGACGCGTGAAAAAATTTTGTATTCTTATCCCCATTTTTCAGCCAAGTAACTCTCGATTTTTGTTTCCAGAAAACCTCTTCTGTATCCCACTCCTTTTTCAACTGCCACTTCAGATCTTTAATAATTTCCAATGGCGGTCCAGGCCACGAGTTACTCAGAGCAAAGATTTTGGTCTTCAGATCAGCAATTGACTTTCCAAAGTTATCCCGTTTCCGTCGTTTCCAATTAGTAAGAGAGGATCGGTAAGCCTGAATCTTTTTATAGACAAGAAAGGACTTCGAGCCCTGGACTGGAGTTGCCCAAGCTTGATTAATGACATTGCGTGCATCCTCATCCTCTACCCAGCGAGCATCAAAACGGAAAGGGACACGGAATCCTCTAGCATGATCTCTGAGTTTCAGATGGAGAGCGTTATGATCGGAACCCACAGTGTCAAGATGAGTCACAGAAGCCTGGGCGAAAAGTAGACACCATGATGGAGTAGCTAGCACTCTATCCAGCCTTTCCTGGACATAATCATTCCCGCTCCTATTATTGCGCCAAGTAAACGGGTACCCCGAGAACCCCAGATGAATAAGACCACAATCATTGACAAAATTTTGGAAACCCTTAAGAGACCAAGCAGGACGAACAATCCCACCCTTTTTCTCCTCAGAGCACAGAATGTCATTCATATCTCCCCATAAAACCCAATCATCTCCAAGACAAGATTTATACTGCACAAAAAAATCCCACTGGGTTCTTCTAACAGCATCATTCGGGCTAAAATACACATTTACTAGTCTCCAAGATTTATTAAGGGCTACGTCAAAAATACGAACATCAATAAACCATGAGCACATCTTTACCAACGAAACAGTAGTCGTACCTTTCCAAAATATAGCCAAACCTCCAGCCAGTCCAGTAGGATCGACACGAATTGCACTGTCCATTCTCAGAGATTGCTTGACCAGATCAAGTCTGGGCACTCTATTCTTCGTCTCTGATAAGAAGAACAGAGTGGGAGAGTGGAGTCGAGCAAGCTCCTTGAGTTGATGAAATGTCAGGGGGCTCCCCACACCCTGACAATTCCAGGTGATCATTGAGCATGCGGAGACCATTCAAGGTTGGTCTCCACCACCACATCTGATCGAGTTTCATTCCTTTCTAGAGATTGACCGACTTTATTACGAGCTTTCTTCTGGGAGGTAATAGTGGGCATATCATAGTCTCCCTGTCCATCAACAGACATACCATCATCCAATTCTCCTATCTTTCGCTTGCCCGTGGCTTTAGAAAAACTGAGAGGACTCGCACTGTGCACAGTGGCAGTTCCTCTCCGTTTATTGGCTCTGAGTCTACCCTTTGACTGGGGTTGTGCATCACTTTCATTCAGAATTGGGGTATCCACTAAAACCAGTTCATTGGGGAGGGGTTCAAAGGAAGGGTTAGAGGTGGGTGGGTCGGGGGGGATCTGGGTGGAAGGAGCATATTCTGGAGAAGGGGATTGTGTGGTAGGAAGAGCATTAGGTTTGGGATTAGAAAAATCACACGGAACAGGGAAGGAATTGAGGTTGTGGGTTGGATCCGCCTTTGTAGATAAAAGCTTGGGAATAATGGATAAGGCCGTGGGTTGGGAAATAGGTGGGGGTTTGGGTGAAGATATATGTGGATTAGGGATGGTATTGGGCTTATCTTGTGGATGGATCAGCTTTGGGTCAGGGGAATTATTGGGAATGATGGCTTGGGTAGAAGTGGGCTTAGAGGGGTTTTTAGCCCGCCACAGTTGCAAGGCCTTTTCTCCGATCGGGTTGATCACATTTTGGGAAGTACTAGCCAATTGAACACGATCCGAATTTTTCTCCCGATATCTTAATTCCGCTAACATCTCGGCATGGGCTACGTCATCAAAATTTGTAATTCTGTTTCCCGCTCCTCCCGAAGAGATAGGGGATTCCAAAATGGCAAGATTAGGCTGGCTATCTCCATCCATTCCGAAATCTCCGCCCATTCCCTTATCAGCTTCACCATCTGATTGTTGCCCCACCGCCGGCGATGCTGGCTTTTTCCGGCCTGGTTGAGTGGCCGGAGACGCACGAATCCATGTGCCGTACTGAGCAGTCCGAAGCGTGTCCTCCTCAATATCAAAGAATCTTGTAACACAGTTGAGAAGATCATGCCCGACCAGCCCACAAAAGTGACAGAAAGTGGGTAGTCGCTCATACCGGAATTCTACCCAGAAAGCTGGGCAAGAACCCAACTTGACCATACATCCCCTCTGCAAAGGCATAAGAACATTCATGTGCACCCTTACACAAACGTAGCGTCCCTTCTTACTGCCCGTGGCCGGGATTGTCACCTCGTCAACAAAGCCAAACTTGGCCCCAAGTTTCAAGCCCACCTCTTTGGATATAAACTGGAGTGGGAGACCCCATATCTGCACCCAAAGAGGTGCATACTTGAATTCATACTGATTGGGTTGCAAGTTAGGATTCCATCGTTCCAAAATAAGAAAATGGTTGTTGAAGAACCATGGCTTGCCATTAAGAATCCGTATCGTATCCGTCTCAGAGGGTAAAATGAACTGATAAATGCCTTTCCCAATCTCAAGCACTCTAAAATTCTTCGGGTTTCCCCAAAGCATCTCCATAGTGGATTTGAGTCCACCAAAGTTTACCGGTTTCTGCGAGATAATCTTCCCAAACAAACTTGTGCGACATTCAGCCCCACTTGTTTTGACATCATTATCATCCAATGTAACTTCACTTTGCTCGTCATCCGTAAGTCGGAACGAGCGCAAACGGGTGGATAACTCGTCATCAAGAAGGGTTGGTTTGAGCCATAGAATATCTGAAGGAGTTAGATTTGCAGTGATATGGTATAGAAAAAAGAAAAGAAAAAGAAAACGATGGGCTAGAGAAGGTTTTAGGGTGTTTCAAGGTTCAGAAAATAGGTCTGATAAAAAAAAAAGGTTCAGAAAATAGGTGGGCTAAGAGGGGTTACCGTGGAAAGTATAGATGGTGTAAACAGGGCAAGATGGGGAGAAAGATGGAGGGTTATGTACAAGGATGGGATAAGGGGGGCTAGTAGCGGCGACCGCCACGACAAGAATGTTAGAAAATGCAATTATTATATGTAAAAAAAAAAAATTTATGCCCAACTTATATAGTCTCACTACTACTAGATTTTTCTAGTATACATTTCGCCACTGCTAGGGTAAAATCCTAGTTCCGTCCTTAGTTATGTATGAAAAAAGGGGGAAGGGAAATAGGGTAACTCCATAAAGGAGACGAAACTCTTGCAGAGCAAGACATACCACTCCATAAAGGAGACTTCGTGACAATTGATACTCATGTTATTCGGTTTGTTGCAGTACTTAAATCTCCAGTTGTAGCATGTTCTGACTTTTGATTCCTCCTTTGCTTTGTAATCGGGTATTGTTCTTACAACTTTGCATAGTGTGGATTGTGGGAT
>BPLS01030927.1:121023-139848 GCA_019656275.1 Rhododendron kiyosumense | reverse complement strand
TTTTATGTGGCCAACGTGGGTATCAATCGAAGACGTGGAGATCGAAGGCAGACCCAGTGTCTATAAATAAAGAAGTAAAGCGAAGAGAGAAGCCCCCACAAAAAATTCATATCATCTGACACCTCATACAAAATGATTGCTCAGAGATCTATCTTAGATTAGTTTTTAGTTTAACGTAGGATCTTTTTGTAAGTTGAAGGCTTATTTGCATGTAAGATTGCTTTCGATTAAATTCAAGTTCTCTTATTTTCTTGTAAGTTTTTCTTACCAAAGAATAGTCGTTTCTAAGTCCGCTTTTGATTAAATTCAATGTGCTTATTTTCTGCATTATTCTTAGAAAAGTCTTAAGTGTGTTTGTATACAAGTTAACCTTTGATTAAATTCAGGTTTGTTTGTGTTCAATCATCTTTTCTGATTCGAAGCGCCTCAATCTTTTATTTGGTTGATACCTTAAGGAAAAATCCTCTTAGTTGAGGTAATCGAACGGATAACACAATTGCCTGATTGAGATTAGTTATTTCAAATCAATTTGAAAAGGGTAATTTCATCTTTGAAGTTATTTCTTTTCTGGCACGCCCGCACACAATCATTTGCCATTTGATTGAGCTAATTCAGCCCAAACAATTTTTGGCACGCCCGGTGGGACTCGAAGGTATCAAAATGCCAAGGCTTCGAAAGCAAATAGGAACACCCATTGGTGATCTAGCGCCAGAAGAACAAGCTGTGCCAGAACAGGCAGCAGAATTAGGAACGCCAACGAATCCTGGTTTTCCTCAATTGGCTTTAGAAATAGAAGAAGAGCCTCATTATGAAGAGCCCTCCTATGAAGTACCTCCTGAGGAAGTGCCTCCAAGCTTCCAAAGAGGGCAAGCCAGTGGCAAAGACCACGATAGAGAGGAAGTGTTTAGAGAAATGATGGTAGCTTTTCGAGAGATGGCTCAAACTCAAAGAGCCATGATCAAAAGCATGAGAAATAGGTTGCCCAACTTAGAGGCAGCAGGAAATAGCCCAGGGGATAATGGGCAAAACAATCAGGCCAACTCGAACACTCACCAAAGTTCCTTCGAAAGAAGGCTTGGAGAGGATGTTGGTAGAAGTAGGATGAAATCTAGAACAGGTAAGGAAAAGGTGTATCCAGATGAAATACCACAATCTTGGTATGAGCCTGTAAAACCTACAAAGCCTGTCCTAGAAATTTCAAAGCAATCTCATGGTGTTACCATAGGGGTTCAACGGAACACTAGAGAAAGACAGAGTATGAATCCCCTCTTCGAACCCACATATGGGGGATGGGAGGATGATTCAGAACCAGAATTGGTTCATAAGCCTGAGAGAAGGGGTGAAAACCCACAACACCCTCGGCAAAATGTCCCAACCACTAAGAATCCTCTTGGGACAGCTTATGGAAGCCATAGGTCTGTTCGAGCTAACGAAGCATTTGATAAAATGCAACCTACACCGTATGGGAGGATTCCTAGAGAGAAACAAGGGGATTTAAACACGACAAGAGGAGTTTATGAAGATGGTTTCATAGGACCAGAGGCTCCTGTTGAAAATTAGGAGCAAAACTTCCTCATAGGCAATCCAGTACTAAGAGACCAAGTCATGGGTCTCATACAAGAGGTTTGTGGACCTCGAACTCGGGGGGTACAACCTCAAATTTATAGAAAACCATATCCAGAATGGGTAGACACGACTTTCCAAATCCCTCAAGAGTTTAAAATCCCAGATTTTACCTTGTTCTATGGGGATGGGAGACAGTCCTCTATAGAGCACATAGCAAGGTTTTCTGCCCAATGTAAGAATTTGGCTCAAAATGGCTTCATGAAGTTGAAGCTATTCCCAAATTCTTTGTCCGGGCCAGCTTTTGCATGGTATACTAACTTGCCACCAGAATCAATAACTGATTGGTTTCAGATGGAAGGGGCATTCCATGCACAATTCTTTAATGCTGAGCCTGAAGTCTCTATGGCAGACTTAGCAAGGCTGAAGCAGAAACCAGATGAGAAAGTAGCAGATTTCATATCTAGGTTCAAAAGAGCAAAAACCAAATGCAAACTTCGACTGCCAGAGGCAGAATTCGTAAGATTAGCACAAGATGGTTTAGAAAGAGAGCTTCGAAAGAGGTTTGATTCTACACAGTTTAGAGACTTTGCAGATCTAACCTATAAAGTGGCTAGATATGGATCACTGCTAGAAGAGGATATGGACAGACATAATTCCTCCTACCCTACGTATTATAGGGACCCCAATTACGAGATAGATGCTGCAGAAATTATAGAGCATGACCCTTGTGTTTGCGAGCCTTTGATTCAAAAGAATGTATCTCTAGGACAGAAGTTCAAACAAAAGGAGATTACTAAAGTATACTCTTTTGATATATCAAAAGCTGATGAGATTTTTGATTTCTTGTTAAGAAAGAAAATTATCAAGCTGCCTTCGAATGTGAAACTACCCACGACAGAAGAAAAGAATGGGAAGACTTATTGCAAGTGGCATGACTCTTGATCCCATTCAACTAAGTCTTGTAATGTTTTTCGTGACAGGATTCAAGAACAAATCAAGAAGGGAAGAATCAAATTTCCAGAAAAGACTATGGGAATTGACACAGTGCCTTTTCCAAAGGTAGAAGAAGTCAACACCAATGTGCCTTCCTCACTGGCTCGAACTGTTAAGAAATATTGGCAGGATAAGGAGGCACCTGTGAACATGAATACTGTTCAATATGGAAGGGGCAAGCCATACGTTGGCCATCCTCGAGGCATGGGAATGAGGCCAACTCCCTATAGACGAACCAATGTTGGTTTGTCTTCACAGAGGTCCTCAGGTAATAATCATTTGTCCATGTTGGAAGCCTCATCTTTGGAGTGCCTGTGTGTAAGTTGCAGGGCCAACTATCTGGTTTTTAAGGATTTGGATAGAAAGGGCGTGAGTTTTTTCCCTAAGGAGATGGGAATGAAGAGATTGGCTCCAGTGCAAGCAAGGCTAAGTGACAGTAAGCCTTAGTTGGCACCAAAGAGGGATGTGCCCACTAGCCCTGTCCCAGCCATTCACAGAAGGGAGTTGCCGCCTTCGAAGAAAGCCAACATTGGTCAGACGACCGAGGCACCAAGAGAGGCCAAACAAGAGGAATTCACTTTGGTGAAAGGGGTTCCTGATTGGTTTCTCAAGCAAGTCAAGCCAGATCTGTTCCAAGGATACAAAAGTTCCAACAGGAATGAGAACAGAACTTTCAAGCCACCAGTCTCGAACTCAGGAAACTGGGTGTTAATCAGGGATCCCAAGTCCCAAATACCGCAGATGGTTCCATTGCTTTCAAGAACTCAGAAGAGGAAGCTCCAGAGAAAATACACGCTTTTCCAATCAGGAGAATCCTCAACGGGGGAAGAATCAGGCAGGGGAGCAAGGCCTAATCCACGGTTTGACAGGGTTAAGAGGGACCCAGAAGAGTTTCGAGCCCAGTATCATGAGAGGGAGACTTTGAAGAAAGTAGCCTCTGCCATGCTCGAAGAAGATCTTGATCCACCTTCTCCCAATTCATTGGCTAGTTACCAGTCCGGGTTACTCGAAGCCATGTTGGTAGAACAAGAAGGGATCGAAGGAAGCTCCTCACCCATGGAGCTATCAACACAAGAGGTTGAAAGCAAGGAAGTTAAGGAAACTGAGACACTTAAACCAGCCAAAGAAAGGGCAACAATCCAATTTGGGGGGCAGCCAGAAGTGCAAGTGAATATGGTGTATCCATACTCTATGGATTTCTTCAAGAATGGCCAGACAATGAAAGGCCAAGGTGATGCTTGGTCGAACTTGGGCAAGCCAGTCGATCTCGAAGAAACTTTGAGTGATGAAGAATTGAACATCATATGTAATAGCTGTGATCTGGAAAATGTGGCTCAGATCGAGATGGACAAGAACCTGGTATGTGAAATTGAGCAGAGTCAAGAGAGTTTGGAGGTAAGCTCAAAAGAGAGTGCTTGTTTTGTCCCGGAGTCTATGTCCGACGTCGAATACCCCTTGGTAATAGATTTAAATTATGTGGAAATTTCATATCCATTTAAATTACCTACTAATGCAATGAGACAACATTTGCGTCCATTATATATTACTGCATATTTCGATGGAGTCCCACTTAACAGAATCCTAGTGGATAATGGAGCTGCAGTGAATATTTTGCCTTTCCAAACCTTGAAAAAAAGTTAGGAAAAGGAAAAGCAAAATTGATTCCAACTAGCACATCCATTGCAGGATTTACTGGAGAAAGTCAACATACCAGGAGAATCATCTCCATTAGATTGGCAGTAGGAGGCATAGAGACTGATACTGCTTTCTTTGTAGTTGACACATATGCTAAATATAATGCGTTATTGGAAAGAGATTGGATTCATGTTAATGGATGTATCCCTTCTTCTATGCATCAGGAATTAATGATTGTTAAGTATGACAAAGGCAAAGAAGTGGGTGTTGAAGGAGTCAAAACTGATCCACATCCATTTAGTGCCACAGCAAATTTTGCTGAAGCAGAAATGTACAAATCAGATGTAGTTCCTTTGAGTGAATTACTGCAAGCAGCCACTTACCCAACCAACGAGATGGAACTGGGAGAATTGGCAGAGCTGAAATCGAACCTGAAGCAAACTGTTGATTATGAATCAGACACCCCAAAAGATGATGCTGCTTGGATGTAAGTCCAAGGAAGAGGCAGAAGAAGAGGCCAACTCTTTGGCTTTGGTGAGGTATGTTGCTTTGAGGATCGAGCAGAAGATTCAGGAAAACAATATATGGGAAGATGTTATGCAGGGTGATAAGCCTCATGAGGAGGAAATCCAGATTGCTTCTCCAGAGCAGGTTGAAACTCAGGACCTTCTGGAGGAAGTAAAATTGGGGGATGGACAAAACCCCAATCCAGTGTTCATTAATAAACAGCTTGAACTAGAGGTGAAAGCTGGGTTAATAGCACTATTGAAAGCAAACAAAGATTGCTTTGCATGGAGTTACAAGGAATTGCCTGGATTGGACAGAGAATTGGTGGAGCATAGGTTGCCCATCAAGCCACAATTTAAACCTGTAAAACAGCCAACCAGGAAGATGAGTCCAGAAACTATTGCAGGTGTTAAAAAGGAGATGCAGAGGCTTCTACATGCAGGTTTTATTAGAACAGCCAGGTATGTCGAATGGCTATCCAATGTGGTTCCAGTCCCTAAAAAGAATGGGACTATCAGGATCTGTGTTGATTTTCGAAACCTAAATACTGCAACTCCTAAAGATGAATACCCAATGCCTAATGTGGATACACTCGTGGACAGTTCAGCTGGGCACAAGATATTATCCATTTTGGATGGGCATTCAGGGTATAATCAAATTTGTATTGCAAAGGAAGATGTGCATAAAACACCATTTGTTTGCCCTGGAAATATTGGCATTTTTGAATGTGTCAAAATGCCATTTGGATTAAAAAAATGCTGGAGCCACTTACCAGAGGGCTATAAATGCCATTTTTCATAATTTGGTTGGAAGTTTTCTTGAGTGTTACATAGATGATATTATTGTGAAGTCAAATTCTGATGAGGATCATTTGAAACACTTAGAGAAGGCATTTCAACAAATGAAGCATTATCAGTTGAAATTGAATCCAGAAAAGTGTGCTTTTGGAGTGTCAGCTGGAAAATTTCTAGGGTATTTAGTCCACAACAAAGGAATACAAGTTGACAAGAACAAAGCGAAGGCTATTATTGAAGCCAAGCCACCTTCTACAAAGAAGGAGTTGCAAAGGTTTCTTGGTCAATTAAATTTCCTTCGAAGGTTTATATCTAACACTGCAGGGAAAACTAAAATCTTCTCTTCTTTATTGAAATTGAAGGAAGGGGAAGAATTCAAGTGGTCCAGAGAGCATGATGAGACCTTCGAAGCCATCAAGGGCTATCTAGCCAATCCTCCTGTTTTGGCACCTCCCATCAAAGGAAAGCCAGTGAAGTTGTACTTAGCTGCAACACACGACTCAATAGGAGTACTATTGGCTCAAGACAATGAAGATGGCAAGGAAAGAGCAGTTTATTATCTTAGTAGGTTCCTAAACTCCTGTGAATGCAAGTATGCTGCAGTAGAGAAACTGTGTTTAGCTTTATTTTATGCTTCCAAGAAACTCAGGCATTATATGTTGCCTAGAGTAACTTATGTTATTTCTCAAACTGATGTAATTAAGCACATGCTTTCGAAGCCGGTGCTTAGTGGGAAGATTGGGAAATGGATAGTGTCTTTGATTGAGTTTTGTCTTGAATATGTACCACAAAAATCAGTAAAAGGCCAGGCATTGGCCAATTTTTTAGCTGATCATCCAAATGAGCTTGAGACACCAAGAATATTGGAAGCCACTGTGGTCGAGATCAAGCCATGGAAGTTATGGTTCGATGGGTCAAGAACTGCTCAAATGGCTGGAGTAGGCATAGTTATGGAATCCCCCCAAGGGTTGAAAACCAAATATGGTTTTCGACTGAATGAGGGACAATGTTCCAATAATCAGGCAGAATATGAAGCGTTGATCATAGGATTAGAAATTTTACTTAACTTAAAAGTGAGTGTTGCTGAAATCTTTGGAGATTCTCAGTTAGTGATAAATCAGTTAAATGGACAGTTTAAATGCACTAGTCCAGCGTTGATAATTTATTATCAACAGGCTAAGAGGTTGATGGATCAGTTCTATATGCTTACTTTAACTTATATTCCTAGATTCTTTAATGAAGAAGCTGATGAAATAGCTCAAAGGGCGTCTGGTTTCAGAGTTTTGTCAGAAAATGAAAAAGAGTTTTGTCAATTAACTTTGAGAAAATTTCTGCCCATGTTGCAAAACAGAATAACTGGTTTCGAAGTATTGGAAATTAATGTTCCCACTAGTCAAAATGTTGATTGGAGGCAAGCATTGATCGAATATTTAACCAAACCAGACAGTGTTGCAGACAAGACAACCAGATTGAAAGCAATAAACTACATAATGTACAACAATGAGCTATTCAAGAGAGGGATGGATGGCCTTCTTTTGAGATGCCTGAACAAGGTAAATGCCTTTAAGGTAATGGCTGAAGTGCATGAAGGAATTTGTGGAGCACATCAAGCTGGCATAAAAATGAGATGGTTAATAAGGAGGTATGGTTATTATTGGCCTACCATCCTCAAAGATTGTATAGATTATGCAAAAGGGTGTCAAGCCTGTCAAAAAATAGGTCCACTCAAGCGTTTGCCAGTTACAGATTTGCAATATGTGATAAAACCATGGCCTTTCAGGGGATGGGCCATGGACATGATTGGGATGATTTATCCTCCTTCATTGGAGAAGCATAAGTTTATCCTAGTAGCTACTGATTATTTCACGAAATGGGTGGAAGCACAAGTTTATCAGGAGGTAAAGCAAACCCATGTTATTGATTTCATAAAAGGAATCATATACAGGTTTGGAAGCCCTCAAACGATAACAGTGGATAATGGTTCCATATTCGAAGCGAAGCTGGTAAGGAATTTTGCTAGTAACCATGGAATTTCATTAATATATACTAGCACTTATTATGCTCAGTCAAATGGTCAAGCAGAATCAACCAACAAGATCATCAAGAATGGTGGATCAGAACCCAGAGGTTTGGCATGAGTTGTTACTTGACACTTTGTGGGCATATAGAAATACAAAGAGGACTAGCACGGGCACTACTCCATTTGCATTAACTTATGGACATGATGCTGTGTTGCCTATGGAGATTACTGTAAGATCTCAAAGAGTAGCATGTCAAAATAATTTGAATACAGGGTCTTATCATCAAGCCATGCACATGGAGTTAGAAGATATTGATGAAGCCAGAATAAAGGCTTTAAATCAAATCATGTTGCAAAAGGCAAGAGTAGCAAGGAGTTATAATAAGAGAGTCTCCCTTCGAAGTTTCGATGAAGGAGATCTTGTGTGGAAGGTTATTCTTCCTATCAGGGATAGGAGAATAAAAAGGGACGGATTAGGAAAATGGGCGCCAACATGGGAAGGGCCTTTTCAAATCCATAGAGTGTTGAGAGGAGGAGCCTATCATTTGAGAAATCTGGATGGTTATGTTCATCGAAGGAAAATTAATGGAAGGCATCTCAAGGCTTATATTCCGTCTATATGGGAGTTCTTTCATAGAAGGTAGCATTCGAAGGATGTTTTTGAGGTTTTCGATGGGATTTGGTTATTTTAAGCTAAAACCAAAGCGAATCCCGAATTCGAAGCATTGGTTGTATAGCGGTATGATTTCAATTGGTTTTGACATTCAGGAGTTCTTTTCTTTGAAGTTCTTATATGATCACATTTCAGCCAAGGTGTCATATTAGCATTCGAAGCCATGAAAGAGTCAAGCATTGTCAACCAAATTTCTCATTATATTTATGAAATAAAAACAAAAGAAAACCCAAATGGGTTTGAAACAGACCCAAGTGGATCTGAGCAAAATAAACACAAACAGATCCAAGTGGATCTAAACAAAAAAAAACCTCCGGCTTAAAAAGCAAAAATGAAGATCGTAGTTGATCCTCACAGTCCCAGAGGAGAGTCTTTAAGAAGATCCTCCCTCCGGGGGACTTTTTGCTTCGTGAGCCGAAAGGACGGATGAGAGATCATCCCAGGTCCTAGCCAAGCAGAGACGTGAAGCTGTCTCCACGCACACCAGTTGGCTTCGAAGCTGTTCGACCTCGCTTCGAAGGGCCTGGAGCTCTGTTTGGATCTCTCTCTTGAGCTCTGTAATCATGTTGGCCAGCTAAGCCATCTCGGTTGCAAGGTCGACAGAAAGAGTGGGTTGATCAGTATCCATGGTTGGATATGGGAAGAGAGAGAATGAGTGAAAGGGTATACTGTCCTGTTAACATATGGGTATATTTATAGGACAAAGGATCCATTTCAGTCATTAAGGGCATTGATGAGTGGAAATACGTAAGGCTTAGAAGACGAAGGGTCTGAGAGCGTTTGGACGGCATGCCTTCTGGTAATTAATGGGTTGCAACTCACAAGGAGACGGTTGGGAAGCCTCGGGAAATAGATGAGTTGGATAAATTAATTTAGACCGCATGTGGTTGGTTTTCGAAGAGCCAGCGTGTTTCAGAGCATTGTCAACATTGTTTGTTATTTATTCGAAAGCTTCGAAGGAAAAGCCCAATCAGGATAAAATAATACAAAAGTGCTTGTGAGGAAAATTTTTGTTTCTTTGATTTTCTTTATGCTTATTACGTCCATGTTAGTATTTAGCATCAAAAGCAGAATGAAAGCAGTAACGAAAGGCTAAACTACCAGTTCATTGGTCAAAGCCATTATTGAAAACATAAATATGAATAAGCATTTTTTCATTTCATCAACTCAGAAAGTTACAAGAGAATACATTGAGAAACCTATCTAAGGATCCATTACATTTGCATAAAGGATTACATTGAGAAACCTATCTAAGGCCTAATAGTATCTCAAAGCTGGGTCTCTAGGGATCAAAGCTGAGTCTCTAGGGATAATCCAACTGAGATACAAAGATTTGGACCAAGCTTCATTGTGACTTGGTCCAATCTCCCTACCAATAATTGGTAGGGAGCTAGAGCTCATAGCACCACAGTAGGGAGCTAGCTCCATAGGTAGGTAGGTGGGCTTCGAAGACCATTGTTGGTTAGATTCTTTGGTCTTCGAAGCGACCGCTAGATACAGGCACATCGCAAGAAGTGATGTGGCTGTACCTAGAGGCCTTAGGGGTTAGGGGATATCTCGCAAGAAATGATGTGGCTATGTTTGGAAGCTTTTCTTCAGAAACAGGGGAGGAGGCTTCATGATGGGTTTCTTTGAAGCCCTAACTGGGAAGCGTAGTTTGAAAGTTGCTGAAAGAAGGGAAAGCGGAGGAAGAAGATGCTTGTGAGTTTTCTTTTTCCCGAGACCTCTATTTATACTAGTAAGCTTGGGAGTATTCATTTATGACTCTTTAAGATACGGTAGGTGAAGCGTTGGCACAGTGATCTTTCTGAATAATGGAAAGTGGAAAACAGTGTTTGAGTTAATTGTGGATGTACTTGCCCAAAAGCATCGAATAATCAATGAAAGAATAAAGTACAAACTGTGTAAAGTTACAGAAAAGGACTAGTTACATTACAAATGGTAGTTAGTAGTCCTCGAAGAGAACTAAAGTTAGCATCCAAAAGGGACGTATGAGCTGCTCTTCTCCTCTGTTCCTCTCGAAGGGAAGGAATAAACTCTGGGAGCATCGTCTCATCCCTTAGTGCTTCACCTTCAAGCTCTGGGAAGCCCCTAGAAACTTCAGCTCTCTCTTCCCTGACTTTCTCCATTTCTTCTCGTAACCGCTGCATTTTCTGGTCAAGCTCTGAAAGCTTATCTCTTCGAGCTTGATATAGCGATAGGCGAGAGGCGGTCTCGAGTGCTTTGGCTTCTAACTTATTGACCTTCTCGAAGGTTGAGCCAATGCTCTCGGATAAGAAATGATTGTGAGCAATCAATTCGCTGAACTGCTTGAGATGCTCTTGGAGAGTGGAATTGATTGACAAGGGAAGACCTTGGGAAAGAAGTAAGGCCTGATAGCACACCTCGAAGTGATAGGCTAAACTATGTTCAATTAAAGTAGGAAGTCCTAACTGATTTAAAGTCCTCAGAAGACTCTTTAGTGTCAGAACTTCTTCCTTCGAGAGAACATGTTTAATCCTAAAGGAAGGCAAGAGAAGAGGTGTGGAGGGGCTCAAAAGTTGCTGAAGGCTTTCCAAAGGGTTCGAAGAGATAAAAGGAGTGGGAGTAGCTATTTTATTGCAAAATTCTTTCAGTTGACTCTTAAAGAAGGATATGTCAAAAACCACTAAGGGCAAGTCAATTGGAGAAGAGGGAGATGTGGGATGGTCTCCAGGAAGAAGGACCATGCCTGTGGCCTGCATAAGGATTATAAGTTAAAGCTAAGTGGAATGAAAAACAGGAAAGGAAAGGTATGATTGAGTGTCAAGAGTACCTGATCTGAGGAGGGAGCCGAACTGGAGCCTTGATCCTCAGCACTTCTAAGAATATGGCTCTTCGAAGCCAAAGTAGGGTCCATCCTTAGAGGTCCCTCCCCTGAAACCGATAAGGGAGTGAAGGGGAAGTCTCTCTGGAGGATAGGAAGTGGCCCCAGAGTCTTCGAAGGAGCCAAACTGGTCATGACCTGTGCAAAGGTTGGCTCAGTCAGGAGTGACAGCAAAGTATGCATGTCAATATCATTTTCAGCAAAGTCTTTCTGTACAGAAAGAGCTTGAACAGGGGATGCCTGCAAAAAACAAAGGTGAGTTAGAATGAATCATTTCACAGTTCGAAAGGTGAGTATTCAGAAAATACCTTGTGAGGGACATCTTCTGACGTTTGGATTGAGGGCTCTACCACTTCTTGCTGAAGGCAGGGAACAAGAGATAGATCCAAAGCCTCAACAGGGGATGCAACTTGAGCCTACAAAGAAGTTAACAGTGAATCACAAGCACAAGAGACACATGAGAATGTGTGCAGTTTAAACTGACTTACCTCTTCTGGGGAGGAAGGTTTCTTTGGGGAAACAGGCTTCTTGGGAGGAGTTGTTTTCCTCACATAGGGGAGGGTCTCCTTCACTTGT
The DNA here is from genome assembly GCA_019656275.1 of Rhododendron kiyosumense. Classification (NCBI taxonomy): domain Eukaryota; kingdom Viridiplantae; phylum Streptophyta; class Magnoliopsida; order Ericales; family Ericaceae; genus Rhododendron; species Rhododendron kiyosumense. The sequence goes on along the minus strand of BPLS01030927.1, from coordinate 128,239 downwards.
TTTGCTTCACCTGGTTCGAGCTCAAGAATTAGAATTATAGTAAAGTTTGCTTACTCCTAAGGAAGTACTGAACCATAAATGAGAAAAGAATGTACCCCTGGAGGCCAGTATCTCTGTGTCACTTTCTGTTTCTTCATCACTGGAAGAAACCTGAGGGCCACGCTTTCTGGTGGTCCTTGTCCTCTTCGAAGCTGAAAGGAAGGGGGTAAGGAGGTGACTCGGATAAAGAATATGGGAGTTTAAAGACTAATTAGAGGGAAGGAAACCAACCTGGAGGTTCAGCTGAGGGTTCGAGATAGTGCTTGGTGGGAATTACTTCTGTAGGTTGAGAAGTAATTTTTCTTTGCTTCGAAGCACTTTCTGAAGAAGAGGTAGCACCTGCAGTATTGAATATAATTAGGTTTGGTTTCAGCAAAAGAGAAGATATGTTCAGAGACAAATACCTCTTTTTTGTGTAACCCTCATAGATTGTCTTCTTGGTGGAGAAGGGGGAACGACCATTGCGATGGGGGAGGCTTCGACTGGAGTCAATTTCTGTTCAACTTCGCCTCCAGCAATGTCTTCGATTCCTCCAGCCAGGCCAAATGCGTTGTCGGAGGAAAAGGAGGACGAGTCATTTTTTCCTCCATGCCCAAACTCAGACTTCTCAAACCCAATGTGGGCTAGAAATTGTTTGTAGGGTTTAATCCCTGAGAGGAAGGAGCAGTTGGAGTGCCACCAGTTGTCAAAAGCAGGGTTGGTGCGCACTTCAGGTTCCCTGAACTCCTGAGTGATTGTCCTCCTCAATGCATGTCTAGCTTAGGCAAACCCCGTCAGGAAACGGTCAGCCGAGATCAGTGATCGTTCAGACATACAAATGTTGGCAAAGCCATAATAAGGGGTGGGTATGCCTTAAACGAAGTCCAGTTGTCTAGCAAATTGTGCAGGGCAGTATACCTCTGCATGTGCTATGGACTTGGTGGTGTTCGACGAGGAAATGAAGATCTCTCTGCTTGTGAGAATGTTGCTCCATGCTTGAAGGGCTCGAGAGGATCTTCCCTGTCTATCTGCCAAAATGTCGAACAACCATGCTGGCCCAACAAGAGTAGGGAATGGACTGAGCCACTCCCTGTCTGAGGTGAGACCAGCAAAGAAGCAGAGGTAGTACACCAAGGTCTGTGTTGTGCTATCCTCTGGGTGAATGTAGTTGTCACCATGAACATTGGGCGCCTCGACGATGCCAGCAAGGGATGTGGGTGCTTTGAAGGGACCCAACTCAGGGAAGTAGGCATGAAGCCATAGTTGAATAAACCATTGGGGCCCTCCCTGCGAGTGGTTTAAACCCTTCTGGTAGAAGTCGAACCCAGCTTTGTAGACGTGGCCCAGGAAGTAGGAGGCAAAGTCGAACTCTTCTCCTCTAGCAAGTGCCAGTGCCAACGGAACGAATTCATTCATCACTCTTTTTCCAGAGTGGCAGAAGATGTGCTTGCAGAGGGTGTAGATGATGTAGGCAAAGAACTCTGTCTCGGTCACTTCCCCTACCAATTTCTTTTCCCTGGTGTAGAAATGGGAAAAAGCCCCGTTGGTGGCGGTCAAATGAGTAAAGCCCTCGGGAGGATGGTACTCCTTGGTAGGGTCGAATTGGGGGCCATACGGAATAAGCCCCAGCATTTGGGTAACATCCAGAACTGTGGGTGCCATCATGCCACAGTTAAAGCGAAAGAAGTTAAAGGATGGGTCCCAAAAGGCCAAGGCGGCTTGAATCAGAGAAGGATTTTATGGGACCTCCCTTCGAATGAGGGTAATAATTCTTTTCAAACCCATCTTCTCTAAATCATCCGACTTCGCAGCCAGCATACGAGTGGTCCATATCTTCCAATCCTAGTCCAATGTGGGCCAACAGGGGAAGGATTTCTTTGGGAAATTTTGCCAATCGAGGCTCAAACAAGCCCGAATATCGGCATCCCCAATCGAGGATAATAAAGGGAGAGGCTAGCGGGGATTTCCCCTACGAGTTGAGGGCCCAAAATATAAGTACCTTTTTCGCTAGGGTTTGGAATGAAGACCCTGGTGTCGAGGTAGGGCTCTCCGGTCGGTCCCGGTGTTTGTCCTGACACGAACCGCCTCAATGCCAGAGAGGGAGTAGGATGTTCTGGGACTACTGGATTGCTGGAAGAAGCCATTGATTCAGTTTGGTTTTAGCGTTGTTGGAGAGAGAGAGAAGAGAGGGTTTTGTTCTCGAGAGTTTTTGAGTTTGAGAAAGCTTGAATGCGTAGAGTGTAAGGGGTGGTTTTGAATTAATTCCGCTTTTATACTCCTGTAGGTGGGCCAGGCCTGTAGTGGGCCCGTACCCTGGGGTCCGCTGGGATTGGTTTTTGCTCTTTAAAAGAGTTGTTATTGTTGGAATTACTATTTTAACAATAAACCCAAGTCCAGCGTATTGATAAAAAAAGGGGAAATTTCATTGAACAAAACTACTGGATTACAAAACTGAAATTTGCGTATTTACAAAAAAAAAAAAAGCAAAATAAGGGAAATACTAGTTCCTATAAAAAAAAAGGAATACAAATTAGGCCTTCGAAGGGCCTAAGTGCTGAGAAGTCGCTTTTTTATTCTCGAAGTAATGAGGAAAGGACCAAGTAACAAGGCTATGGAACTTGTTCCATGCAAATTGGAGGAATTTCAACTCCATTTTCCTCATGTCTTCTTTGGAGTCTGACTCCAATTTCTTCTCCAGCAGAGGCCTAAAGCGGAGCACCAGTGCTTTGGCCTTCCTTCGAAGTTTAGCCTCTTTTATTGGACGCTTCACTTGTTGCCTTTTGAAGCGCCTTCGAAGCTTTTTATCTGCATGGCCAGGCACCACTTTGAAGGACTCAGCCGTAAAGTTCTCAATTTGGTCTTGCAATTTCTCAATCCTTTCCTTGACAATGGCATAGTCTTGAAGGATTTGATCGAAGCAATACGCAGCAGTATTGGCTTCGAGCCATGATTTGATCACTGGTAGGAAGTCCAAGAAGCAGTGGATTTGATAAGAAACTGCAGAGGGGATGGAGCATAGTACCAGTGTTTCACAAGCCCATTTGAAATTGGTGAGTGGGACTTGTTCTTCCAGGATATGGATATCCAGGAAGGAGAAAGCTGCAAAGAGCTGCAAGGCTTTGCTCTTGTCAGCAGGGTAGATGGAATAACCATATTGCCATTGGAAATGAGGGGTGTTGATGGCAAGGTTATTCACCTCATTGAACCAGTCAGGCTCTTCAAGAAGGGGAACCAACTTATTGGTCTCTTCGAAGTCAGCTGGGAAGTGTGGGGTTTGCACCTCTGTGAGCCAGAGGGTTTTTTGGGCTTGGGCCATGCGTTTAAAGTCGCAATAAGGGGCAGGCCCAAGGTAGTTTTCCTCCTGCTTGAGAAAAGGAGAAAACTTGAGGGACGAATAGATTGATTCGAGCATGCCCATGTGAACGGTGTCATTACCGCTCAAGGGCAGGAATTGGCTCGCAAAAAGGGTTCGAAAGTGATGGAATCTATTGGGTGTGGGGTCAGGTTGGTCGAACTTGACCAAGATGGTGCCAGTATTGGTATTAGTAGAGTTTTCTTCCCATGAGCCCCAGTTGGACCCATCACATGAATTCGAACGAGTCAAAGAGGAATCCCAACCCGTGGAAGATGGGTTAGGGGTGTGGAATGTTTGATCAGAAATAATCTTGCCTGCCAACATTCGGGGAGAATTTGGAGGAGACATTTGGGAAGAGTGAGATTGATGATCGAGGTTATCTAGGATGAGATTGATTTCTGGAAGAGAGTCCATAAACGTAAGACTTCTTAACAGAGAAGGCTCAAATTCGAAGGGGTTTATGAGGGGTAACGTGATTTGTTAAACCCTATCATTAACTGCCATTTATAGGAAAATTATTGTAGCTATCTTTGGGAAGCTCAATGGACGTGCATGGGAATGAAATCCTGTCATGCTTCGTGCGTCCGAATTTGAAGGGACATGGGCAGAGAACGTGTGCCATTAACATTTATTTAGCATAAATAGAATGTTAATGCGGGGGTGTGTTTACATCCTAAAAAGTGTTACCCAATGAAAAAATGCCACGTGGCCCCGAACAGTACGGTGGCTATATGAAACTTGTCCCAGTCGAGTATCAATCACAGAGGATTGCGGAAATTAAGGGAGACACTGTTTTTATGACAAACGGTGTCGTTTTAGGATGAACCGGTGTCGTTTGAATGACAATTAAACGCTGGTTTGGGAAGTTATTGGATCTAACCGTTGATTTGGACTTTACGATCATCGAACGGTGTCCTCACTGCCTTGTTTTATAACTGAAATTAGATTCAATTGCAGGGAATCATTTTGAAAGCAGACGTGTTGCATTGATTCACGTTGCTTGAAAATAGGAATCACGATCCAGGAAGTGGCCATGAACACCACGATCGAAGCGAGCAGGGGAAAAAGGAATTATGAAAATATCAATATAACCGTTCGAAAGCCCCATCAACTGTTTTATGTGGCCAACGTGGGTATCAATCGAAGACGTGGAGATCGAAGGCAGACCCAGTGTCTATAAATAAAGAAGTAAAGCGAAGAGAGAAGCCCCCACAAAAAATTCATATCATCTGACAACTCATACAACTCAGAGATCTATCTTAGATTAGTTTTTAGTTTAAAGTAGGATCTTTTTGTAAGTTGAAGGCTTATTTGCATGTAAGATTGCTTTCGATTAAATTCAAGTTCTCTTATTTTCTTGTAAGTTTTTCTTACCAAAGAATAGTCGTTTCTAAGTCCGCTTTTGATTAAATTCAATGTGCTTATTTTCTGCATTATTCTTAGAAGAGTCTTAAGAGTGTTTGTATACAAGTTAACCTTTGATTAAATTCAGGTTTGTTTGTGTTCAATCATCTTTTCTGATTCGAAGCGCCTCAATCTTTTATTTGGTTGATACCTTAAGGAAAAATCCTCCTAGTTGAGGTAATCGAACGGATAACACAATTGCCTGATTGAGATTAGTTATTTCAAATCAATTTGAAAAGGGTAATTTCATCTTTGAAGTTATTTCTTTTCTGGCACGCCCGCACACAATCATTTGCCATTTGATTGAGCTAATTCAGCCCAAACAATCACGTCGCCACCACCACCACCACACAACCACCGCCACCATCACCACCACAATGCTGCCACCGCCACCACGCCTCCACCACCGCTACCACCACTCCACCACCACAATTAACAGTGTTAATAAAAATTAACATTGTTAATTTTTGTCTAAATTCACACCCGGATTAACAATGTTAGTTCGCCACGATTAATAGTGTTAATTTTTGTCTAAATTCACACCCCAATTAACAGTGTTAATACCTAGATTAATAGTGTTAATTCGCTACAATTAACAATGTTAAATTCTATTTGGAGCACAATCGAAGAGCATGATCGGATGTGGTTTACGTGCGTCCCAAAGAGTCGTTGCGAGCGGAGATGAGTGGTTAGACAGGGGCGGGGGTGGAGAAACCGCGGCAAGAACGGCGGCAAGAACGGCGAGTGCAGTTCCAGACGGAGATGGCAGAGGCATCAACGTCCATGGAGGCGGCGGGGGTGGAACGCCAGAGGAGGAGTAGCTGGCGGTGGAGTTAAGACCGACGGAGGAGTGGCCGGTGGCGGGGCTGAGACCGGTGGAGGAGTAGCCGATGGTGGCGGGGTTGAGAGAGAGAGAGAGAGAGAGGGGCTGCATTCATTTGAAATCCTAAATGATGGGTTGTGTTCATTTGTTGCTATTTAAAGTGGGGCAAAGAAGCACACCTATAGGACTTAGTGAGGATTGTACTTTTACCCCATAGGACTTGGTGGGCTATAGAATCCAATATTATGACCGGTCTAGAATTAACTCCTAGTATTAGACAAGATTAAGTCTAAGGTTCCCAACAGAGGAATCCTGACCGGATTCCCGACGGCGCGCCGGGCCCACTCCGGCCACCGGACGGCTGATCCGAGCTGTCTAAAAATTCTAAAAAAAAACCCGAGTGGGCCTACGTGAGAATCAGCGGCATCCGACGTGTGAAAGTGGCCGATCCAAACACTACACACAAAAATGGAGTGTTTGGATATACACACAAAAATGGAGTGTTTGGATCGGCTACCTACAGTGCCATTGATTTTCACGTAAGCTCACTCTGTTTTTTTTTTTTATAGAATTTTTGGATGGCTCGGATCATCCGTCTATACACACAAAAATGGAGTGTTTGGATCGGTCACCTGCACACATCGAATGCCATTGATTCTCGCGTGGGCCCACTCGGTTTTTTTTTATAGAATTTTTGGACGGCTTGGATCAGCCGTCCGGTGGCCGGAGTGGGCCCGGTGTGCCGTCAGAAATTGTAGCACCTCTCATTAGATAAGCCTAAATACCTGAAAGGCCTAAAGCCCCGATACATAGGACATGCCCAACAATAAAAACAGAGAGGACACAGTCCAAACACCTAAAGGGCCTAAAAGCCCAAATTACAGTTGACAAAGCCCAAAACAAATCCCTACCGCATAACCCCTCTAGCCAGCACCGCCAAGCTTCACCTCCCACCACCACCGGAAGTAGACTGCCACCCAAAAAGGCCGACAAATCGCCACTGCCACCCCACGTAATCGTTAGGCCAAGAAAACGAGTAATCTCAGGAGATTAGTCGTTGGACGTGCACGTAACTAAGCACCCACAACACGTCAGGCCAAGCCTTGTCGTTAGGCAGAACCGATTTACCCCAGCAAACAAGCCGAGCCAAGCAAAAGAGGAAACAGTAAAGGCAAGCGACGCTAACGCAGGAAAACACAGTGGCTAAAGCAGCCGCTGTGGAAGACGAAGAGGCACCGACGGCCACCCCAACGCGAAGAGTCCAAAGCCAGCATCCAAGCCAGATCGCCATGAACCCGGCTACTTACAGATCCCAAAAACGATCAGCATCCGAACACCAACGTTGGAGATGACCTCGAACACCATAGCCACTGCCATAGACGAACCATTAGAGAGCGACGTCGTCGACAGGGAGACCGGAAGAAGAAGCCACCACGAAGCAATCGAAAACGCCATGGACTAGCCAAACTCGCCAATCCCAAAAACGATCAAGAAGTCCCATCAACAGAGCACCTCCGACAGATCCAACGCCGTCCGGCCGCTGCACCACTGAAAACGAAGAAAAAGAAACGGCTTGGAGAGAGAGAGAGAGAGAGAGAGAGAGAGAGAGAGAGAGA
>BPLS01030927.1:102908-120923 GCA_019656275.1 Rhododendron kiyosumense | reverse complement strand
AGAGAGAGAGAGAGAGAGAGAGAGAGAGAGAGAGAGAGAGAATCTTTTGATCAAGTTAAATGGAATATGATTAAGATCGTCCTTATCAAGCATGAACACAAAATTATTTCTTTCGCCCTTGAACAAATAACTGCGGTATGGACCCCGATCATGGGCTCATGCGGTTTGAAGAAATTTAGATACACAAATCCAGTAATAAAGTTTTGATTTGTATGTACGAAACAATTTAATTTGTTCTTTAATGAATATTGAATCCTCGTCTTGATCCCAACTCATTTTTTCTTTAACTTGGCCAAACAAGTTCTGGTCTCTAGTTGCTTATTAAATTTTTTATTTTGCTTATTTCTTAAACAGATCCAATGGATGGTGCAGCACGTACGGGTTATTTTGAATTATTTTGTGGGGACAGTAGTTTGTTTTTGAATTGCAGAGTTCTAGTTTGCTGTAATGGTGACAATTGATACTCATGATATTTAGTTTGTGCCAGTACTTCAATCTCCAGTTGTAGCATAATTAATGTTCTTACTTTTGACTCCTCCTCTGCTTTGTATTCGGATATTGTTCTTAATTAAAACTTTGTGTAGTGTGGATTGTACGTGGGATTATACATTGAGTTTTCTTCCGGATGTTTTCATTGTTTTCTCTCCATATTTGTGGTGGTGCTCTCTGATTTAATGATTTATTGAACGAGTGGCAATTCAAGGAGCTATATAATCATATGAAGCGGAGCAGAAAACAATTATCAATCTCTTGTTTAGAAAAGATAAATCTGTTTGAAAGAAGCAGCATAGCAAATGGTGGTTGTGACTGGATCTGCATACTCCCTCCGTCCATTATTTTGTGTCCAGTATTCTATTTTGGGCTGTTCCTTAATAAGCGTCCATTTTGTAAAGTTATGGGGTAAAAGTTGGTGTATTATCTATTTTGTCCCTAAAAGTATATTTCATTTTGAAAAGTTAGTGAGTAAAAGTGTAATGATGATGGGTAAATAGGGAAAGTGCAGGAAAAAGTTGATGTGAAAGGTGTAATGATGATATCTTTTTAATAAGTTGGAGTTACGAAGCAGGACACTTAAAAAGAAACAGAGGGAATATGTTGTTCCATTTTCGGCTCGTTTATTTTTTTATCTTTTCTTCTGGCATGACAAATTTAACAGAAATATTTCTATACCCTATATGTGCTGCTAATGACATTCATGAAAAAAAATTTGGGGATTCGAAGCCATAGTTATGTGAAGTATGTTATGAGTAGTGACTCTTTGGCAGGTCTCGGCATGTTTTCCCAGGCCTTTTCCTTTTGTTTACACCTATTTTTGATCAAAATTCAGAAAATCAATTTGTTGGTTAGAAGAAGGCCTTGAATGAAGGTCTCAGGTCTTGAAAAGCCTCATGATCGGTCATCCACGAAATCAGACCGATTGAACGCTACTAATCCAGTTGAGTTTTCAAAGGTCTTGGCCAAATTTATGCCTAAGATTTCGTTATCATAAGCCCAAGCCCAAGATTGGCCGAAGACTTGGGTCAACCCACTAAGTCTGAGAGTTTTATCCAGGCTTAGGCCAGTTCTTAGAAACAATAAAGCCTTCTAGTAAGTCCAAATCAGTTAAAGCCTAGGTTTTTCTCCAGGGTTAGGTTCTCAAGGCTTATTAGGGCTTGGTAGAATTAGGCCTTAATTGAATTGGGCCTTTGGTAGAATTTAAAGTGGCTACAATTTGGCCAAATTAAGTTTGGAAGGGAAGGAGAGAGTTTCAAAATTAATTAGGCCGCATTAATATTTGGAGCATGGTTTAATTAGTCAAAACCCAAATTGATTTTCAAATCTGGGCCCATTTTCAGGCCTTGGTCCAACTAATCAAAACTCGAACTAGTTTTTTAGGCCTATTTAGCCCAATAAGGCCAAGATTTGTTTTCAGGTCTAAGCCCAATTTTTCGAATTTATTTAGGCCTAAAACTGACCAAGTCAAAAAGGCCATATAAGCTGTTTCTGCTCATAAGCAACTCAAAGGCCTAGAAGCTTCTCCCTAGCAAGCTGCTCAACCAGACTTGCATTTTTTGCCTTGGTGGGCCCAAATATCCCTTTCTTACAAGTATCCATACACGCAAGCAGCTCAACCAGACCAAGGACACATGGCAGCCATGCATGGAAACATCCTAAGCAGCTCATAAGCAGCTTAGGCTTGCACAAACAGCTCAAAGGCCTAGAATGTTCTTATTTGACAGGTCTGGACAAACTGCTTACAAGCAGCTCAAGGTCTGAGTGGACCCCATCCTTCAACATGAAGCAAGGCTTGGGACACATGGCAGCCATGAATGGAGGCATCCCAAGCAGCTTAGGCTTGCACAATTAGCTACAAGCAGCTCAAAGGCCCAAAATGTTCTTGCGGAGCAGACCTGGGTAAGCTGCTCACAAGCAGCTCAAGGTCTGAGTGGACCCCATCTTTCAGCATAAAGCAAGGCCAATGACAGGTGGTGTACATGCAGCCCCTTGGAGCTGCTGGTAAATGATTCATGCAGACCTAAGCAAGCTGCTCATAAGCAGCTCACCCAGATCTGGCTGAGCCTTTGTTTCGTGATTCTTCTTCCATAAGGGATCAAGATTAGAGGATTTAAGGGCCCACAAGGGATGCAAGGACCAATAAAATGGTGGGAAGGCCTGAAGAAGTCTCGGTCCTCAGCTTTGGTGGGCCCAGAGGATGTCCATTCAAGTAGTAACTTGAATGTTGAAGCAGCTCGAAGGCCTGGATGCTGAAATTCTTTTTGCTCTTTTACAAAATTTTATGCAGAAAAGAAGGATTTTTCAAGCCTTTGCCATTTTCTTGGAGTAAAAGGCACATTTTGTTCAGGGAGCAGCCCCCCATTGGAGCATTTCGAAGCTGCTCAAGCCCAAGCCTCTGCTAGAAGGCCACATGGTAGCCATGCATTAGAGCAATTGAAGCAGCTCAAGGCCTGTAGCTCCTATAAATCACAATTCTGGAGGCCTTGGCAAAGGTCCCCGATCATCAAGCCCACGGCTTATGCAAATTTATTTTTCAATTATCTTCTATCTTTCGGTCCACGACCTAACAAGCCCACGGCTTATCTTTCAATTACCTTTACTTTCTAGCATAGCTTGTACTCAATCTAGCCAAGCCTAGATTTTATTTCATTTCCTTGTAGCCAGACTTTGTTAAACCATTAATGATGTCCCTTTAATTCCGTTTTAGGCCTTATTCTACTTTTCTTTCCATTTTCTAACAACGATTAGGAAATTTTTAAGTCCTTTTCATTAAGGCAAACCACGAACCACAAATGGCCTCACCCCTTAGGTCGTACGCAATCGTCTTACAGAAGTCAAATTGAGGCATCCAGGCCTTGATACGAATTTGGACTGCAATCCAGTCCCGGCTTGCCCTCGCACTCCAAGCCAATTTGGTTTTTGCACTTTTGTGGAGAAACACCTTTCTTTTATTTTTTTGGTTTGGACGGGTGGATTTCGTTGGAAAAGTTCTGAAAAGGATCAAAGGTAAATCCAACTCCTAATAACTAAATTGAAGCAAAATTGGAAGCATTGAATTACTAGGACTACGCAATTATTGCCAAGTAAATTCATTCGGCAGTGAGGAAACCATCCTCCAAAGTAACATAATTAAAGTATGTCAGTGCAAACTGAGCTTTCACGTTGTACCAAAAATAAGGTAAAATTTTGACACTTGCCAGAAAAGAAAACGTAAAACTTTGGGAGTAGTGGAATAGTTTCGGCACAGAGATCAAAAGAAGGTGGCGTGATGCATATTCATCTCCTATCATTCTGCTTTCGCAAATTAATTTTACGAAAAAAGAAAAACAAAATGTAACAATTCAATTCATCATACATCGGAAGTCTATATGGGTGATCTTGTGTACATAAGAAACCATGCAATCTATTAATAGTAACTTAGGCTTAAGTATTTTGAGTCATCTCCAATAGGTTACTGGGTCAGGTCTACACGAGGCGTTGAACAAATTAAACGAAAGAAACTGACCACCGAAGGTGCATGGTAGCCTAGATGGCAAGGAGCTTAAGTGCTCCTCTCTCCCCGTACATGATCCGTCCAATTTCGAGTCCCGCCAATTGTAGGATTAGCGTGGGGGGCCCTTTGTCCATCTAGTACTTAGGTGATGCTGTGGTGATAGGCTCGCCTATCTGGGCAATAGCTATGACTCAAACCGAACATTCCATAGTAGGTCGGAAACCCTTACCGTTCAAAAAAAGAAGAAAGCAATTCAGATGTATCCTTTCTAGAAAGGTACGATGCAAAATGAGAACTTAAAAGAAATGCACTTTGACCAAATAATTGAAAAAAAATTCTCGCAAATTGTTAAATATCAATGAGTTCTTTTTATTTTTGGAACAAAATTTAAGTTTTCTTTTATGAAAAAACCTTTGTTAATTCCCCGTTTGCTTAGTGAAAAATCTTTGAAACAGGGAAGTGTGACCTATAGGAAAGTAAAACGAAAACTATGGCCCTGGCAGCAGTAGACTACAGCTAGGTGACGCTGTGGTTATGGGCTCGCCTATCCGGTTATCCAGGTAGTAATTATGGCTTAAACTGGACATTCCACAGTTGGTCGAAAACCCGCTCAGGGGTTGCTACGCCGGTCGCCCCTTCCCATCCCTTTTACTGTTCAAAAAAAGAAGAAAGCAACTCAGATATTATTGGCTTCCTCCTTTCTAGAAAGAAACTATGCAAAATGAGAACCTGAAGAAATGCATTTTGACCAAAAAAATTCTTGCAAATTGTTAAATATCAATTCTTTTTATTTTTTGGAACAAAATTTAAGTTCTTTATTGAAAAACCTTTTTAAAATTTCCGTTTGTTTAGTGAAAATTCTTTTGAAACAGGGGAGGGTGATCTATAGAAAGAAAAACAAAAACGATGCCCTTCGTAGCGGTAGACTATAAATTCCCGACTATGTTTGGAGTTGTGTTATGCGCAAAGTCAATGGGGCACATATTTTGCATATATCTTTTTGCGGGAGCCATCTTGAAAAATGATTCAAACCAATCACTTTTTAAAAAATTACTACTAAGGATGAAACATACGAACTCATATGAAAAATGTTAGCTGGCATTTGATCAGATTGGCCACCCTCACTGATTACCAAAACTCCGTTGTCATAATTGGGGTTTGGTTGGGGGGGGGGTGTGGTTGCTAAAGGGCTAATTGACATGGTTATTAGGCATTCAGGGTCGGACTCGGGATAAGTCCCACAAGTTTTTGGACTTGGACAACCCCACCACCGGGCAACCAAAAAAAAAAAACACAATCAAGTATGTTATAAATATACTCCTTCCTTCCGATTTAATAATCTTTTTTGGGAGTTCTTGCCATTTTTCAATCGATTATATCTTATAATTTATAATATGTTATGTAATTTTGAAAACATTGTTTTATAGAATTAATTGAGATCTATGAAATAATATCTATATTAGATATAAAATTCATTACCAATTTAAAAATATAACTCATTTTTTATCCGATTGAAATTGAACAAAGAACTATTAAATCCGGACGAAATGAGTATTAGCGCAATATAACAATGAAGGTCCTCTGCCTTGGTGGAAAATTCGTGCCTCTCTCTCGAGTTGGTGCAGGTTCAAGACACGCGCCGCCCCAAGGTGCTTTTTCCTTTCTTTTGATCTGCCCTGCCCAAAGGTATGCCTGGGTAACAGGTCGTGTTAAGTCGTGTTCGTGTCGTGTCAGTTGGGTTTGTGTCACAAACCACTCACCCAAACCCGATCCATTTAGAATTCGTGTTTCTCGAGTCGTGTCATTTTCCTGTTTCGTGTCAGAAATGCTCAACCCTAACCCGTTAACTCATGTCCGATTCGTGTTGTGTTGTCGTGTCAGTTGCCCAACTCTGTATAGAATTACAGATATACCATATATTATACATATATGTTAATGTTGATGGGTGACATAGGTTAGTAATCGTGTTGATCGTGTCAATTTCGTGTCTCGCGTGTTCAACCCGAATCCGATCCATTTAAAATTCGTGTTCTCAAGTCATGTCATTTTCGTGTTTCGTGTAAAAAATGTTCAACCCTAACCCGTTAATTTTGTGTCTGATTCGTATCGTGTTATCATTTTTCGTGTCCATTGCCTAGCTTTACCCCAAGGGATCTTTTTCCATAGAACGAACATTTTTCTTTTTTTAAATTTGCTTAAGCCTCTAATTAGCATTATTTCGTTTTGTTTTATTTTTTCATGTGATTTTTACTATTAAAAGTTCAAGGGTATATTTGGTAAATTAAATTTTGTTGTAATAAATCTTTGTATGCCTTGGTCAAACTATTTTACTTTTATATTCCTTTTGATTACAATAATTGATACATACAAAAGTTAAACTGTCTATATTTGAAAATATAACTCACTAAATTTTAACCTTAGTAGGTTATTTGCTAAAAAATATTGGTACTTCTTAAATTTTTCGAGAGTTAGTTTCTTTAAGTTTCTAGTTTAAATTCCTTCAAATGTGTTTCTCAATTGTGTGATTATAAGATCTTATTGGGAAGATCGTAGTTTCAAATGGTGTGTGATTGCGTATCGATTTTAGTTGAATATACCTGTTACAGTTGTTTCGACGGAGAGGAGTATAACCGATGTTACATTTTGATTTTGATATATTTTGATGTAATTCAAATTAAAAACAGAATGCTGCGTTGATTTAGGTATGTCTTTCTATTTATTATGACTTAAAAGTACGTAGGCAACAGGGGCGGAGGGATTAAGAGTCAGGAGGAGGGGTGCAGCTGACACCACTGCTTCTCAATTTTTTTAAGAGATTGATACAATTTTTACTCATTTGACTCCCCTTTAAAACTCATTTTTGCCTCAACCTATATGAGTAAAATTCATTTTTACTCATTCAACCACACTTATAAAAAATCCTGGCTCCGCCCCTAGTGGGCAACCAAGTTTGGAATCGGGCTTGGGCAACCCAATTATCAGGGCCGGCCTTGTAGGCATTCAGTCATATACCAAAAATTATCAGAATGTTTCAGTCTGTGATATTCGAGCAATGTGGAACGAGTTTGGATCGATTTTGTTCCAGTTCTGTTTGTTCTTCTGTTCCTCTTTGTGGTTGTGATTTTTGAGAAAGAAGAAGCACGGCAATGATTTTTGCGGCCGTGGTTCTGCTTTGTTCCTTTTTTCCTTTCCTTTCGTTTCGTTGCTATTTCTTCCCTCTCCAATGACAGATTAAGCAGAAATATTCGAATACCAAATAAGTGCTGCTAATGGCATTCATAAAAATGGAGTAGTTGTTAGGGTATCCACAATACTATAATAAAAAATAGATGACCAAAAGTTATCACATCAATTTTTGATTATTCATTTAAGAGTTTGCTAAGGTTATAATGTAGAGGTCCACAATGACATAATAATAAAATGAATAACCAAAAATTGGCACATCACCTTTTTAAATTACAAAAAACTAATAACTGTGAACATAGAAATAGTTTATTCTAAAAATAAGTTTGACACTAAATAAAAAGTATTTATTAGAAATAGACAATAATTTTTGAATTTTTTTAAGAAAAGATAAACAATTTTAAGAAAAAAAGCTTTTTTCTAATTACGGGTTTTGAAAAAATAGTTTTTATACAAGAAAAAGGTTTTGAAAAAAAACATTTTCTTACACAAAACAATTTTTCAAAAAAATAACATTTTTTTTGTATAAACTTGTTTTTTTAAAAACATTCAGAAAACAATTTTTGAGGGAAAATAGTTTTTTAAAAAAAATTAAGTAATTTGTTTTTTGAAATCATTGTTGAAAAAGAAAAAGAGGGGAAAAGGAAAGAGAGAGAACGTTTTTTTTATTTATTGATGTGTGTATTTGATTGATAATATGAGGTTCATTAAATTTGATAATTGACAAAAGATTGTTAGTTTTGGTATTCAAAGTTTAAAATTTGATTATTTCTAATGAGATTGTTAAATTTGATTATAATATTATGATTTTGAAAACCTAGCACTTTTTGTTATATCACTGTGGATACTCTTAAGGCTTGTTTCACATCGGTTAATTATAACCTTCAAACACTAGTATACGACCCTAAAAGACCTCCCCTCCCTCCCTCAACACTGTCAATTATTTTCGAGTTGAATGGTTTCACTTGATATCAGAGCTCCATTCCTCAACGCTGCCAATTGTTTTCGAGTTGAATGGTTTCACTTGATAACAGAGCGTTTACTGTCACGCCCTCAATTTTCAACATAAATAACAATACCATTTTAAATACAAAGTCCTCACAATCGTACATACAATACCCCAAAATACAATTCAGTTTCCATTTCCACAAATTGGTTTACAAATACAATCTTCCAAAGTAGAAATTTCATAACAAAGTCGTTTGTTATACAAGAATAATAAAGTACTCTCCAAAATCGCTTTAGTCGATAAAGTCAGCATGCACTCCAAGTACTCCATGACCATGACCATGACCTACAATGAACCTGAAATGGTAGGTTGAGCAAACACATGCCCAGTAGAGAAATCTACACAACTATTATATACGAATGGGCTGACAGGTAGAATGAATAACAGAAGCAAGGTACGGTATCTCAAAAGATGAGACGAAACACAACTAAAAACTTTCCCCGACGTCGACGATATAAATGAAGTACCGTGACTACACACCCAAAACTATAATTCAATCACGAGGACTTACTATTTATACGATTTTCTCATGACTGCCACTATTCCTCATATTACTTTGAATCACCAATCCGATATCTTGGCTTATGAAATTATCGTAATCAAATAATTGCAACACCGACGTCTTTCGTATCGCTTACACTTTCACAATGATAGCCCCTTTCCATTCACATCGTGTCACAATTTCCTCATAATTTTGTATCATGAGCAAAAGCTCCTGCCGGGCCAATCAAGAAATCCCGATACTCCCCACTAGTACCTCCCTCACAGGGGAGCTAATTCAAGTCACACATCATAGTTCACCATACCACAGTTCATCCGATATACTTTACAATTTAGTCGTTTATCTCAATCACATATAACGAACTCACAACGAGGACTTATTCACATAGTAGTAGCTGTAATAATAATCAGGATAATCCGACTTCATTTAACTCATAATCATTACACCATTCATCCTTCATATAAGCATTCACATTCCAAAGGATGTTCTCTCACAACGGTTCATAGATTTTCACTTTACAACTCATAAAATCATACAATTTACGCAAATGACGTATCACTTGTCAAACATAAGGGAAATGTCTCACATACCCATGCCTAGCGTTGCCTAACTCAAAGGAGTGTCCTATGTGTTTGTTTCTCACATTGCGTGTTAACACATACAACCTTCGCCCACCTACATCTCTTATGTTCTCTAAACCCTTGTTTCGGTGTCACAGGACTCATACGGAACCCAACGACCACCACAAAGCCTAGTATACCACTAGCCTCGTCCAACCACTCAATTAAACACTTAGGAGAACCTAAGAACATCCGTATCTCACCCAAACGATTATAAGAAAAAGGATTTTCCAACGTTATACGAACATATCTTTCTTATTTTGGCTGCCAAATCTTATCGGTTAAGAATTAGGAGATGAGACCACCACCATTGGAAAGTAGACTTCCGGCACATGAATTTCGATATAAAATTTGCCCAAAACGGAGTTCAGATGAAAAAGTTATGCCCGTTCGAAATTTTGCAAAAATGCTGAATTTTTCACTTCCTACCGGTAGGACACTTTTTCTTACCGGTAGGAGACCACAATTTCACGAAAATGACATTTCTGGACAGTTTTTCTACCGGTAGGATCAAAACTCCTACCGGTAGGACCTGGGTTTTCAGTACACGATTTTCAGACTCCACCAGAACATTCCTAACAACGAAAACGATGATCTAGTGCACGATTCAAACACCAAATCAACACATGCACACATAATAGAAGTGAGAAATCCCTACCTCAAGGGTTTTGAGCAAAATCCGACCCTTTGACCAAGTCAACCGTAGCTCCACGAGATCCGATCATGATTTTTCTTGGATATTCGGAAAGCCCATACTCCGAATAGCAACTTTAATACTCGAGCTTTGTCCGGAATCTCACGCTAGGTGAATGAAATCGACGAGAGAAGAGATGAGAGAGTTTCGGAGGAGAGGAGAGAGAGAGACAGCTGAGAGAGTGAGAGAGGAAAAAGTGGAGAAATAATTCTCCTGGGGAGAATTATAGAAGTGGGGAGCAATCCCCCGCTTCTCGCACCACACACTCACACGTGCACCTCTCACATAATTACCTTTATATCCTTTTACGAACACGTCACACCAAATATCCGTACTGTCTATTTCGACAGGCCATACGTTCATAAAATAAAAATACGACCTCAAAAAATACGGGTCTCTACATTTACACTCTCTGGTAGTACTATTTTGTTACTATTTCTAGCATTTGCAAGAGCTAATTGCCTTCTTTGTTCCTTAGCACGATTGTTCTTTCTCTTGGATAACCGTGACGGGTATGGACAACCCAAATTAAAGCATAGTTGCAAAGGATGGGGCAACGTCGAATGCAATTGATTAGTCCTCCATACTACCGTCGCCCCTCAAACTATGCAGGTACGGTTCTGCTTTCCTGAGAATTAATACCGTTCTTCTCTCACTCCCCACAGGTCAAGGCTCTATTACATTACTGCACCAGACCGAACCTTCGTTTCATTGGCTGATTCACAGAGTTTTATTTTTCCTCATTTTCGATGATTCTGATCTTCAATATAATCTAGGGTTTAGACGGGCAAAGGAAGGTCTTCTTGGTCGAAGGTCTTCTTGGTCTGTAGCACCATTACCAATTAATCATCTTACTTTGGATGAAAAATGCTATAGACATTGACAAAAATGCACAAAACAGATGTTTTCAAAACATTCCGATGCACATGGATGTACGCTGTATGGGTTCCACATGTATTTGATGTTTCAGAATATATTTGTGTATGAATCTTTACTCTTCCATATGTTTTTGTAGCCATTTTTTGCTTTTGTTTTTCCAAGCTTTTTATCGACCTCAGATTCATCTAAATCAAATTGGACATAACAATTTCGTAATTCCTACAACTAGTTAATCACTAAAGGGAAAGATTACAATACACACCTCTTATTTGAGTGTGTATCATATGTACCCCCAAAATTTTATGAATCATAATAAAAATGTTATGAATCATATTGCTAAAAAGTTACGAATCGTATAAAGGTTACGAGATACACTACAATGTTATGTATCATAATGAAAATATTACGAATCGTACTGCTGAAAAGTTATAAATTTTAGAATAAAAGTTACGAAACAAGCTAAAATGTTATGAATGAACCTTAAAATAGGTGCATATTGTAGAATATCCCATCACTAAAACCACCGTCATTATTGATTACTATCAGATTTGCTAATGTCATGTTGATTTTCAAATGGTATCCTAATTGGTTAAACGCTTAATTAAAGCTACAGGTCAACTTTCATCGGTTGTCTCGATCAAAAATTTAGTCGCCTTTTCGGTCGGCACCGACTGATGAACCAATCTTTGCATGTTAACCACTACTATCTGTCACTACATAATGTCAATTGAATCAAATTGTTTAGGCATCTTAATCGAATTAATTAATCTAGTTTCGATAATTACCAATGTTAATCCAAAATCGTTTAACCATTTTAGTCTACATTATCATAATAATGATAACAACTATTTGGTGACACACACTTATGGATGAAAATCTGAAGTAAAAGGTTGAGAGTAAAATCTCAAGTACAAACTTGTAAAAATCTATCCTTTTTCATGGTTAGTGATTTCGTTTAGATTCTTGTATTTTTTTTCCTCAAGACTAATCACAATATAAGAGAATGAATTTCAAGAAGTAATACTACTACGAGTTAAAAAAGAAGAAGCAAATAACCTAATTTATAATAAACTAGTGCATACCCGTGCCTGAAGGCACGGCTTGAGCAATCGGCAAACTCAAATCATTACGTGCTTGCATATGCAATATCTCAACCTCAGTCCAACAATTTCAACTCTACAAAAAACAATAACCCTAGCATGTTCTTCAGCATTTAAGCTCAATAATAAGATAGGAAATAAGACGGAAAATAATTATCAACAACTCTCAATTGTTAATTGAAGAAAACTAACTTAACAAAGTAAGAAACCTTTGCTTTGGAGATAAAACGCCAACAAAATTGACAACTTCAAATTAAAGTTTCTAGAAAAAAGAAAGTAGAAATCATCATTCATGGAATAAGAAACCCTTGGTTCACATATGAAATACAAATCAAATGCGACAACTCCCCATTAAAGTTTCAAAAAATCTAGAGACCAATGTCCAATTAACAGAGTATATCCAAAAAGTAAGAAGCAAGTTAATGATTGAAATTATGTTTCAATTTTTTTTACTCAATCTGCACAACTTAACGTATTGTTTCATAACAAAAAAGACAGAAGCAAAGTAAATTCATGTAAAATAAAATAAGCAAAGTATAGGTAAAATTTGTTGAAAATTCATAAATCACGCAACACGCTTACTATAAATCCAATAAAGTTAAATTGACTAAAATGTTATTGGACCATTCCACAATTTTCAAGATGATATCATTGGTTCCTTGCCAATCCTCGACACTCCTGCATAAAGAATATCGAGAATTATTAGATTTATCACAATTTATAAACCAGTTTATGTAGAATCTAGGTGTGACAATGGAAGGAGAAGGACTACTTAGTACCTTTGGAAATGTGCAAACATTCTTCTGACCAATCAACGTTTAACACGAAGGTTACCACAGAGGCACAATGTTGTGGAGCAGGAAAAATAAGTAACCATACCTTCGGTCAAGTAATATCACATCTCTAATCATAGAATTTCGTTTTTCAGCAATTCGACATTCTGTGACGATAACAACCAATCCAAACCCATCTGCATAATATATAATATATAAAAAGAGATATAAAAAAATGTAATATATTATGGATACTATTTGGTGGTTCAATTTGCATGTTTTGTTGTTCAACTGGGTCAATTAGCATATTAATTTCATTCGCATTATTCATCCTACAAACGGGGCACCAAAAAAACGAAGATGGGTAACTACGTTGGTAAAAAAAATATTGACATAACTGTGTTCCTCCTTCTAGGTTAAAAATTTATGATAAAAAGTTTTTAAAAGTACATTGATAAAAGGAATATGGATGCCTTTCACTTGCGCGCACCAATTTGCTAGTATTTCAGTATGAAGTCTATGAACCTTAAAAATAGAAATGCAAATTGAATAATCGAAAATGCAAAAAAACTAATGGCCCTATTCTTCCTAAATAACTATCGTGATTTATAAGATAACTGGTTTATTTTTCCTTAAAAACAGTTTCTTATTTTAAAAAAAAGATTCAATAGGGCCTAAATAACTATCGTGATTTAAAAATAAACTGGTCTATTTTTTCTTAAAAACAGTTTCTTATTTAAAAAAAAGATTCAAACATTTTTCTCTTATTTCTACGTCTTAAGACGCCACATAAAGAATAGATTCGAACCCACCTTGTTAGACAAGAGGAAAAATTGAACCAAAAGAAAATGGATGACATATAGAAGTACCCCAAATCTATTTACTCAATTCTAAAAAGGGAGATAGAGAGAACATTGTGGTTGGGTGTAATTCGAAAGAAAACAATTTCTATATTCAATTAAAACAATGGAGTCACTCACCTCAATTCTTGTAGTCTAGCTCGGAAGCAAAGTTTGGTGATTTTCGGTGGCATGGTTGTATTGTAACTGAGGTTGAGAGAGAGGGGGACGGGGAAGGAGAGTGGGAATTGAGTAAAGAGAATTGGAAAGAAAATGTTTAGGGAGAAAGAGAGAGAGAAACGATTAGGGAGGGAGAGAGAGAGAGAGAGAGAGAGAGAGAGAGAGAAATTTCCCTTACCCGATTTGTATTTCCATTACAGCTCTAACCCAATTAATCAACGGCATTTTCGGAAATCAAGGTCGATGATTGACATAATTGAATAATCAAGATTGATAATATTTGAATTGTAATCCTGGTTTCGGAATAATCAAGAGAATTGTTCCGAAATTTTAGCACATCATTCTAACCGAATGGGATTTCCATAGGTAGATTGATTCATTTCAATATCTTAGACAGAAATTTGGTTAGGAAACTTCCGGACTATTACTCTCATATAACGTTAGATTAGGAAAGTGTTATTCATTTCAATTGATTATTATATAGATTAGGAAAGTGTAATCAAAATAATCAATTGACAAAGGATTCCTTCGTAAATTATGGAAGAAAATTAGCAGTATACATTATTTGGCCAATTATAAACTATGTAAATCATCTTTAATTTGGAAGTTTGGAAAACATTTACATTATTGTAGATTTATACATTAAGAAATATTCATTCGATCCGACGGCTACAAAGTTAATAGGAAGTATGATCAAACGGTTGCAGAGGGTGCTTTGTTTGTATGAATAGATATTGTAGATTTATACATTAGGAAATATTCATTCGATCCAACGGCTACAAAATTAATAGGAAGTAGGATCAAACGGTTACAGAGGGTGCTTTGTTTTTATGAATAGATATTTTAATAGAAAACCGTCCTGTTTTATAATATAGATTCATTATTTCAAACTAGTGCTGACCAAGGCAACAAGATGAACAAAATTCGTCATTTGTCGCTTCGTTGACTCAACAACTCTTCCTTCTTCCTTCCTCTTTCTTTCAATTTTCCAAGTAATTTACATTTCCGTCATCCTTTATGTTACTGTTTTTTGCTTTCTTCATCCGAAATTTGCAAGCTTCAGTACAATTTAACTGCATCTATTGCTATTTCTTGACCAAGTAAGACAGACTCTTTCTGTTCAGTTTTCCCCCCCTCCCCTTAATTTGTCTATGTTGACTTGTGTCAATTGTGCGGTGTGTGTTTTGGGACGTTAATTTATGTGGTTTCGAAGACTATGCATTTTAGTCCTAAAAAATAGGGCAAAGTCCACTTTCACCCTCTGTGATTATCGCTCTATGCGGATACCCCTCTCATGGTTCAAAACTGACCACATAACCTACCTGTGATTTTGAAAATGTGCAGATAGACCCTTGCCGTCATATTTTCCATCCATATTAATGGACACAACATTAAAAGACCGATATACGCTCATCATATCTCTTGATTCTTTTTCTTTTTTAAATCTAACCACACCATCCCCTATATCAAAAATTGAATCCAAACTGTTGATATTATAATTTTGATGAGTACTACATCTATGTCAAAATTCAAATCAATCAAAAAATGAAAAGCTCATGGTTGGATCGATTTTGTTATAAAATTAAAATTTTGAATTTACTAAAAATTAGATCATTAGGTTATTGATGTCTGATCGAGATAATTTTTTACAGAGATATTCTATTCTTTATTTAATACATTATGAACAATTCAGAATACATTCTAGAGGCGTGTGAGATACACCTCTTTTAATATGAATGGAAAACATGATGATAGAGAGTCTATCCGCATATTTTCAAAATCACAGGTAGGTTATGTGATCAGTTTTAAACCATGAGGGGATATCTGCACATAGCGATAACTACAAGGGTGAAAGTGGACTTTGCCCTAAAGAATATCTTTCTAGTTGTAGCTTTCTAATTTTTTTAAGCTGAGTTTTTTATTTTTTTATTTTTTTGCAGTTTGACGTTTGAAACTATATTTGCAATTTGGGTAGAATTCTTCTGTTATGTACGTTGTAAGAATCGAGATTCTGATTATGAGGATTTTCATGCTTGTTTAGTTTAAACAAGTTCATCTTATGGTTTTTGGCAGAACATATCGGGCTATTATCAGCTCTCTGTGGTATTAGGTGTGAGGTTTTTAATGTCAATATTAGGGCTGCTCAGCGGATCAACCAAGCTGTTAAAATCGACCAATCCGCAAAAATAACCAAACTGAGGTATGTGATGGATGGATGCGGATGGAAAAAATAATAATCCGCCGCGAACAGATCAGATGCGGATTGAATCCGCTCAATCTGCCCAAAGTAAAAAATAAAAAAATGTGAGAAAGAGTTAAACCCTTCACAATAATAAACTACTCCTATCCCCACCAAAAATAGTACTGAAAAATTCGACAGTACTCCATATACCATGTTACTTGTTATTAACATAGATCGCTGTAGACACCCCAATTTGGACCTATTAACTATCCTTAATTTATGCCCTCGAGGCTCATGATGAAAAGGAATCAAAATGGGACTCGGCTAAAGTTTGGACGATGCTACTTGGACTTTTACAAACCAAGACCGTGCTCTTTTCAGACACCCTAAGGGTAAAATTGACACACATTTCAGTATATAAAATATATTTGAATGAAACTAATTGGGTTAGAAAGAGGACTTAACGAGCTTTCCAACGCTTCAAAAAACACCCAAATCCGAGTTCGGAAGTGTCCGTGGCGCCCTTCTGAAGTTGGGCAGTCACTCCTGAGCGCTCTGGACCACTTTTGAGCGCTCGGGACTTCACTCTTGAGCGCTCAAAAGTATTGACAGAGCATTGGATGTTGAGCTTAATCTTTGACCATGTTTTTTGTTCAGATTTTAAAATTGCAGTTCAAAGCTGCATGTTCCAGGTGTTTGCTTGAGCCAGCAGAAGACCAGTCTTGCCTGTTTTTCCTCCCAAAACTATTTTCTCCTTATTTTTTAAATGAAAATCCTAATTTTCCCCATCCCCTATAAATACCCCTCTCATTTCAGCACAAAGGGACCACGAAAATCAGTCCCTCTCTCCCCTTTTTTGCTGCCAAAATTAATCTCTAAAACTCTCTCAAATTCTTTCCTAACAACCACCATTTTTCAAGAAAAATTACCAAATCTCAAGGAAATTCTCTAAGAGAAATGGAGGCCTAAACTCCCACTTCTCAAACTATTTTCTAACCACTTTCAAGCACCAAAGTCAGTCTACGAAGCCAAGTTCAAGTCAAACAAAGGTATAAAAGTTCATTTTATACTTCGAAATCTGCTGTTTTTCTACTTCTGAGGGGGATCTAGGGCCCATACCAGTTCCCTATACTGATTATGAGTTCATTTGATCTTAGTTTAGCAACAAAGGCAAGAGGAACAAAAAGAAACAAAATATTTTCTAGACACTGGATTCACTCCTGAGCGCTCGGGACCATTCCTGAGCACTCAGGAGTGCTGTTGTCACCAAAATTCTGTTTTGCCACCAAGTATTATTTTTCTTGTATTTTTGTTAATTCCAGATGTGCATTGATCTTTCCAGATCATAGTTTGTTTTATTTTCGGTTGCAAGGAAGCAAGGTTTGGATGGTTAAAACCAGTTCTTAACTGTTTAAACCATTTGCTAAGCACTGATATGCATTGATAGCTTCATGTTTCGACTTTTAGTATCGGAATATGTCTGGATCTAACCAAAAATTGGAGGGTGGCTTAAGCAGAGCTCTAGAGCGCTCAGGAGTGCAGTCCCGAGCGCTCAGGAGTGGCTCCAATGGCAGTAGTTCATTTTTCTTTCATTTTTCACTTTGTATCATTTCACCGTCATATATCTCGTTCTCCAGCACATGCATACACTCTTTATTTGATATATCTGAGGATACTTGCTAGCTGCTTAATGAAACAAAATATTTTCGACATAATTCCACAAACATTGAGTAGAGACCGACATCGTGTCGGGCGAGAGGGATGCCGTAAAACCCTTCCCCTCTCGTAATATGGCTCCCGAACCCAAAACAATCTCTGGTTTTCAATTTCAATCAATCATTTTCGATCAAAACGGTTTCTGGGGTGGCGAACCACAAACCCGGGTGGCGACTCTCCTTCAACGTTTCAAAATTTGGGCGGGTAGTCCACAATCACCTATTTATAGGGATTGGTGTAGTGTATGTAGCATCTCTCTACCGCACAATTTTCAACAAAACCTTCCAAATACCTAGATCAACCGCTATCAAAGCAAAGAAACAACTTATTAGATAGTCAAAACACAAATT
>BPLS01030927.1:46388-72908 GCA_019656275.1 Rhododendron kiyosumense | reverse complement strand
GGGACAGCACCTCCCGCTACCCTAGGGACAGTTTAATAGATTAAGGGCAGTGAAGGTTTGTTGCCCCGCGCGCCCTAATTGATCCGGCCGTGAGTAGTGAGTGATTTCATTAAAAATGTCCGATGAGCCTGCCTGCCCTGCCCTGCCTCGATATCGTTGACGTTTTTCAAACCTTATACCTTAGGATACCCCCACAAACCAGGGCTTCGGCGTGATCTTCTATATATGGTCCCAGACTCCAAGGTACTTGTAACTTTAACCACACGTGCATCTCCCGGAATTCAGTAACTGCTTGGAGCATCCACACACTTAGGCTAGCTAGCTAGCTACGTTAATAATAAATTATTTATGGAGCCGTGTAATCTTAGTCATCCGTTTCGACAATTAATGATTATGATTTGTTTTTAAATTATTATCGGTAATAAATGGAGTATCTTTTACCGATAGTATATAGTTTGTTTTTAATTCGGACCGTCCAAAATACTTTTAAACGACGCACAGAATTGGGCCTCCGTCATAAAAAGTTATTCTCAGCTAGCTACTATACTATGTCTTTGAATGGGAAGTGCCGAGCAAAAGTCAAAGAAAGGGTTTAGGTGCTGCCTGCACAAGCCTATCCGCTTGATTTATTTGAGGACTTAGGAGACGATGTAGTGCGGCCATGTACTGCGGTTTCAAATGGCGTCAAAACGATGTTGTTTTGTAGACAAAAATATTCATTCAGAGAAATGAATAATCGGAACAGTGTTTGTTCTCGACAAAGATTGGCCTCCGGACTTTTTTTTTTTGAAGTATGGAGTTACAATGTTATGGCTAACTCAATTAATCCCAATGGGTTGTATAAGCCCAATTTTTTGGGGGAAAAAGAAAGGGGAAAATAACGGCCAATGACATATTTTGATAATTAATATCCGTCAAGGACATTTTGCTTATTAACAAATGTTCTTAGCATGTCCTTAAAAGGTATTAATTATCAAAACTTGTTCTGGGTCGTCATTTTCCCAAAAGAAAGAGGCATAGGATTGAGCTTTATTTGTTATATCTGAGCTTTTAGGCCATCAAGTGTTTAGGGCTTTGGATGTATTTTTCAACTTTGGTTGAATTTCCCTCTCCCCCTCCTCTTAATAAAATGTTACTTTTACTGATAAAGAAAAAAAAAAGGGATCCTCGCTTTTCTGTTGTATATTTTGATGACTTGAAATATGTTTATAAACTCATTTTATGTGCTTTTGTACTTTTTTATGATTATTGATTTGGAGTAATGAGTTGATGAGGTCGGTACAAAATTTTGTAACTTCTACTTCATCCATCGCATACATTTAGTCAAAATAAATTGGGACTTAAATGCAATTCTCATTCTCCCTACTATATACGCAAGTCGGATCCTCTGTCCCCAAGTCCTTGTCTCTCTCTGTCCCACCCTTCTCTGGCTATCACGTAGCCCCCTTCTTTCCTCACGTTAACTCTGTTACTTAACGGATTATTAGAGTTATTATTATTGTATTTCCGAATTGCATAAAAGGAAATAAAATCCCAAGACTACGTCTTTCTATAATCAAGAAAGAAAATCGTTCCAAAACAAGAAAGAAAATCATTGCAAACCGCTAATCGTCTCTCACAATTTTCTAGGGCAAGACATTTTGTGTGAGGATTATTCGGAGGAAATGAGAAACGAAAGATGAAGGCCATGTTCAGATCACGATGAGCTCTCAAGCTATATCGGCTGTCAAGCTATTAGATTGCTCATGTATTCAGACTAGCTTACGCATACTTTGTCTATTTTTGGAGGACCAACCTCATTATCAACTAAGGGTTGGGGAGGGGAGGCAATTAAAATTAGGCCAAACCCCCACATGAACTGGCTCCAAAAGAATTGATAGCACATATAACATATAGGATCAAACTCTTAAGTCGTAGGTCTTAGCCACATAGCCAGAGTGACTCACAAAGTGGAGCATTAAAAAACCACGAATAAAAAAATATATATATACATAGTTGATGAAAATTTTGAGTTGAGATAAATTATTTAATTTAGTCCTTTTAGCATAACAGCGGTTCTTGATTCATGTGAAAGGTCTAAATCTGTAACGCTCCGAATTTTAGATACGTTAAATAAATATTTTTATTGAAAATTTCAATAGAGTCGGGCTCATTATTACATAATAATCCCCATATTTACACAAGGGAGGGAAACTATGGTTCCTAACTACAGCTCTGCATGCGCTTCCATCCTAGCCAGCTCTTCGGCTCCAAAGGCCTCCAAAGTGTACAGCTCATCATATCCATCTACAAGGTCTGACACATTATACTGGCGTCGCCACCAATATAATATGTCAGGGTCACCAAAGGTAACATTATGAGCTACAAGAGCTCAATAGAATAATCCATAATCTACAAGCAATAGACCCCAAGGTTAACGATTTCCACATAGTATATGCAATTACAACCAAACAGTTAGCATTTTAACAAAATTACTAACAATTACATATCCACATTCATTATAACAACTATCGTTGGTGTCCAAGGTTCTTCTGAGTTTCTCCTACGCAACTCATCGTAGATCGTGTTATCGTTTCACTTTTCTTTTTCGAAATCAACATTTCCAAAATTTATTTTAACACACCCAACCTCGGGTCCGCCGTTCCGGGTTCCCGAGTATCCTCACAATGGTTCCGCCATCCCGGGTTCCCATTGACACACATTTGCATTGGTTCCTCTCCGCGGATAATCAAGCCATACCTCACCATGGTTCCGCTGTTCCGGGTTCCCATGGGAACGCACACAACCTCACAATGGTTCTGCTAATCCGGATTCCTATTGGAACACACAAACACATTCCCACAAAGGGCAAGTCCGGCCACATTGCAATTTCAAAACACACCTTGTCATTAACACACCCTAGGTGTCATGTTTCTATTTTTCTTGATTTTTGTGTCTCGTCACATACATAGACTCCGCGGTAGGACTTTTCACGTATACATAAATCATTCATTGAAATCTTGAAAATAAACTAGCAAGATCATCCAACTCTATATTATTTAACATGCTTGAACACAACTTAAAGCATAACGCTACATATACGGACACCCTTGGAGTGAAAACCACTTATGCTTTATCAACAACCACAAATAATACATATAGCATGTATGCATTCTTATAACCGTTCATAAGATCGAAATACGAATGATTACAATCAAACGTTAACTTATCTTTCTTCGTAATTCAATCTTTCGTCCGTTTTGGAAAGTTTAAAAGAACATATGTTTTTTCGAAAAATTAAGTCGATATGTGCAACATACTCCCCTTCCTTTTCATCTTTTTAAGAAAAATACTTTTCATGTTCCTCAAGCATTTCATAACATACAAGGATCAAAGATTTAAAGTCTAACGGTTAAGAAAACTTTTACGTATACTTAGAGATATTTTACGTATACGAGCTTGCCAATTATTTGAAATACTTTAACTTGCCTTATCATAAACAAAAATAACTAAAGTTATACTAGGGAGAATGAGTAGAGATTAATCTACTTATACTTAGTGTTAGAGAGTAAGGACATTCTACCTTGATCTGAAACTAGTCGGGGCCGAATAAGGTAGTTGGAAAATTTCTACGGGTGGTGAAACTCGCAAATCTGGACCAAACTTTGGATGGCAGTAACTGGGTCAATACTTAGCCGAATATGATCGTTCTTGGGTCGAAATCGAAGCTCTAGAAGTGCTCTACAACTTTTATGAAGGAAGTTGATCCTAGAAACTACTTTAGGTAGGAGAAAAATGGTGATAAAGGAAAAGACAGTATGCTGTCTGGAAATGGAAATCCGAGATTTTTACTGAACTTCAGATGCCAATATCTTTGTCATTTCTTCACCGATTGGGGTGGTTCTTAGGTCTAACTTGAAGGTCTCGAAGTGCTCTACAACTTTCCTGAAGGGAGTTGGTTCTAAAAACTACTTTAAACAGGAGAAAAATTAAGATTTGTGAAGGGACAGTAGGCTGTCTGGAAAAATGGAATGGTTTCTAGAGAGAAGTGAGAGCAAGGAGTGGAGGTGTGAGTTGAATGGAAGACATGGGGTGCTATTTATAGCCAATACTTGAGCTCCTCCTCCCTCCTCTATGGCTGCCCCTCCCTCTCTCCTTTCTCCCATGGATTTGCCCCATTGTATAGTCATTTCAAGCCCTTAACCAAAATCCTAGCCTTCCCTCACTTGTCATGTCTTCTTTAAGCCATAGCCTAGCTCATCATGAAGGGTTTTTTTTTTGCTCGGCATCATGAAGGGTTTTTGGCTTGTCAAATCCTATGGAGAGGTTGCTTGCAAGAAAACACAAGATCATTGTACTTTGGAAGACTAGAAATGGGTTGGAAAGTTGTACTTGGCTTGGGTGTGAGAGTGGTTAAAAGGTTAACTTGTGTAAGTGAACAAAACATACCACACACTCCTCCTCACTCTCTCCCATTCGGCCTCTCTCTCTCACTCTCTCTCTCTCTCTCTCTCGTACTATGTGCATGTATATACCTATGTATAATTATATAAGTATACTTAAGTACAACATAGTCTAATTAGGTCTATGGAAGAGAATAAGGCTATGGGTTTTCAAGTGACAAGTCAATGGAAAGAATATGTAAAACTTTCCTTGAAAGCATGTAAGTACATACAAACATATATAGACATGCTTGTATAAGGCTATGAGGTGTATATACCTATATATAAGCACGTATATGTACTTAGAGAATCTAATAAAGTGATTTTGGTGGGTAATCTAGGCCTATTAGTCTTAGGCTTGTAAGTATGGCAAGACTAAGGTTGCTTCTCAAAATGATGGGATTCTTAAGGCTCAAATATGGTCAAAAAAGTCCATCTTCGATTAGGAAAATGTAACTAGGTCTCTCTAACCAATTGGTTGGAAACTAATTCTACTAGTTAAGTAGGATTTCCAGCCAAGAAATATAATTTAAAGATTTTTAACTCATTAGGAAAATATACAAGTGCTTTTATAAGTATACTTGTCTTTAGAAAATGACTAAGTTATTTAGTGTGAAAAGATAAAATTTTATAAGTCTCAAATCTAATTATGATGGATTATTAAAGTGTAAAAAGAATTTTTTTTTAAAGGTGAGTCAAAATAATAAAATTCAAATATTTAACAAAATTTTTATTAACCAAAAATCAGGGCCGTTACAATACTCGTGGATTTTTTTTATCACCATTATTACAACTTAACCGAAATCGACCCTCAAACCATAGAGGGGGATCACCATGTTTTGTCACCATCTCTTCCTCTTATTTATTTCCACAATATATACTCTCCATTCAATTGAGACCATGACAGAACAGAAGCAATTAAACAGAAGGTTTCGTCATTTCGAGAGCCTAAGACAGTGTGATCATGGCTCTCTCATGCTGCTCTGGGCTCTAATCTACTCTTTTTTTTTTTTTTTTTGAACGGCAAAAGAGTTTTATTAATCTTTGAACGATTACAAAGACTAAAATGACAAGGAGAAATGCAACAAGTGCCTATCCGAGACCCAAACTCTTGATTGGCAAGATGTCAATCAAAGAGCAACTCTAATCTACTAATGAAAGCTAATTTGAGCCAACACGATGTGATATTGTGCAGTTGTATCAGGCTATATGAGAAGTTTCGTTCGGAGAATAGGGAATAAGAGAAAAGAAATATAGGCAACCACATAGGGCTTGAATCTTCTCAAAGGGTGATATATCTAGGCCTTACTCCACTAGTATGCAAATCCGTTATTGGAATAATTTTGTCAATCACAAGTACTATAATTTATTAATATTTTAACACTAATAGGCAACATTGTTAGGCTATTTTGACAAAATTAAATATGACCGAACCACGCTAAGAACTTGGTTTCACCTCGTGGTTTAATTTCTCGCACAATATCTACTTTTTGGTAATGCTACAAACAGCGAGCAATTTTATATATGGGCATTGTAGCCCCTCAGGAGAAAAAAAAAAAAAAAAACAATGAACCTGCGGCAAATTACAGTACACAGATCAAAACAAAAGACAGCATAGTACGCATCCCAATCTTAAATTGATGTCAATAAAATTGGGATGACAATAAAACCCTCGTACCTAAAGGCTAAAACCAGAGAGAGTTGATAATAGCTAGATATGTTCTGCCATAAACATAAAATAAATTTAAGTCTAAACTAAACAAGCAAGAAAATCCTTATAATCGGAATATTGATCCTTAACAGAATAAGTCAACACAAATCGCAAAATTAGTTTCAAACTACAAAAACATAAATAAGCACAATATATGGGCATTGTAGCCCCTCAGGAGTTTGGGCTTTGACCCTTTAAGAGATTAGGCTTCGTCCCAACTAGATGTATTTTTCAACCTTTTGTTATTTTTCAACCTTTGGTTGAAATCCCTTTCCCCTTTCCCTCTAATAAAATGTCATTTTTGCCAATCAATAAAAAAAAAAAAAAAAAACTAAGCAAATTTAAGCTCTCAATATTCACCACAAAACAAGCACATAGACAAAGGGGAATAAGGGGGAAAACTTGAACCCAAAAGTGAAAAAGAAAATGTTGTCTTACTTTGTGGCGAAATAGCAACAGATGCAGTTAAATTGTGCTGGAAGAGATGAGGGTTGCAACTTAGATTGACTTTACGATGTGTTTGAAAGGAGGAGATGGAGAAATGTAAATTAGTTGGAAAAACGAAGGAAGGAGGAAGGAAGGAAGAGTTGTAGAGTAAAAGGAAGCAACAAGTGATGAATTTTGCTCCCCTTACTTTATTGGTCGGCAATTCTTTGGAGTAATATCATCATTTAATACGCTAGGTTATTTGAGTTTTGTAAATATTTAGGCTATGTTTGGTAACACTGCCACTTTCTGTTTTCTGTTTTTGATTTGTTGAAATCAGTTTTTACTTTTCCTGAAAAAAAGTGAAAGCGGAAAACATATTTGTGTCAACCTATTTTCAAAAAAAAAACATGGTTGTTCGGCTAAATAAGTCAAATGGCTAATTTTTTTGTTTTTATTCAAATTTTTTTGCATTTGTTAGTTTTTCGTCAATTTTTTTAAAATTATTGCTTCGCCATGACGAGAAGAATCTAAAAAGTAAAAAATTACAAGAAACCTAATTTTTTTGAATAAAGACAAAAATAAGCCAATAAGTCAATTTTTTTTTGGTTTTTATTCAAAAAAAATTAGATTTCGATCGTAATTTTTTACTTTTTAGATTCCTCTTGTTTCCTGATTGAAGTCCGATAATTGGAATATACTAATTCTGAGATGTTTTAACTATTATCATGAATCAAAAATTTAATGTCAAAAGATTCTTTGAATCATCAAAGCTCAAAACTTTGGAATTCGCTCCGTTTAGCTGCTAGTAACTTTTACAACGATCGGTCCATACAACACTTTATCCCAATTTCAAATTAACCTCCGCTAGTCAACGATTGGATTGGTGGCCCATAACTTAAATAAACTGCTGTAAGTGGGATATAAAACCACAAACGGAGTACCATACAAGGGATACGCGCGATGACGTAGCACGACAATTGTATTGAAAATAATCCTGTGATGTGCGTCTCTTTCATAGTTTTTCTTTTGGAGCAAATGAAATGGGATTAATTTCCCGGTACCGGCCGAGATGTACCGTACCGGCCAGAAAATGGAACACTGACTTAGGTGTTCCATTCCGGCTAAAATATCGTGTCTCACCGCCTATGGAAAAAGGAGAATCACGTGTTGACTGTTGACAATGGAAAACATGTAGAGTAAAAGGGCTTTTTTTGGTTGGGTTTTTGGTTGGGTTATACTCATGACTTATTGGGTCATTTAGGTTGATCCAATTAAAACCCAATTAAGCCCAATTAATAAATGGGTTAGATGGGTTGGACCCATTCTGACCCAGCTAATAAATGGGTTGGATTGGGTCTATTTTTTAGTGGATGGGTTTGGGTTGATTAATAGGTTTGGGTTTAATTAATTTGCCACCTCTAGTTCAATTGTATCCCGGTGGGTGGGGAGAGAGAGACGTGAATGTGAAAGTTTGAGAGAGAGAGAAGAAGAAAAAGAGGAAATAAAAAAAGACCTCCAAGGAATTGTAGCGGAGCCTATTTGGGAGCCTATATTTTGCTTTTGAAAATAGTGAAAATTGAATTTTGTTACTTCCTCAAATTTTAAAAATACTGAAAGTGATTTCTAGAATTTGAAAGTGGAAGTAGGCACCAAACAAACTTTCAAAGTTAAATTTTCAAAAATTCTGAAAATGAAAACAGAAACAGAAAATCGAATGGCTACCAAACATGACCTTAGTGTTACCTATTCAAATCCATCCTTTCATTTTTGTGATTAGTCTTGAGGGGAAAAAAATAACAATCCAGTGTCCCGAATTTGTACTATTCATATCTGATGTGAAATGATGTCTTCTATCGATTGAAAAAAAAACACTAAACAAGCATGAAAATCCTCATAATCAGAATTTAGATCCTTATAACATACACAACAGGAGAAATGATCAACCCAAATTGCAAATTTAGTTTCAAATATCAAACTGCAAAAAAAAAAAAACTAAACTTAATAAAATTTGGAAGATAAACCTAGGAAGACATTTTTATCAAAAATATGCATATAGTCTTCGAAATCACGTAAATTAACGTATCAAAAAATTCACCATACAATTGACACAAGTCAAGCACATAGACAAATTAAGGGGATGGGGGAAAAACTGAACCCAAAAGTGAAACAAAAAGAGTTGTCTTACTTGGTCGCGAAATAGCAATAGATCGATGCAGTTAACTTGTATACGAGGTTGCAAATATCGGATGAAGAAAGTGAAAAAAAAAAAAAGTAAGGAAAGGGAAATAAAAGGATGAGGGAAATGTGTTTGAACAGAGGGGATTGAAAATGTAAATTAGTTGGAAGAAGGAAGGAAGGAAGGAGGAAGCAAGAGTTGTTGAGTCAAAGAAGCAAGAACATGTTGTTGGTCAGCACTAGTTTGGACTAATAAAATTTTATAAATTAGGTTATTTGTGTTTTTAAACTTGTAGAATTACATGTTGAAATTCATTCTTTTATTTTTGTGATTAGTCTTGAGGAAAAAAAAAACAAGAATCTAAACGAAATCACTAGCCATGAAAAAAATATTTTTACAAGTTTTTCCTTCAGTTTTTATTCTCAACCTTCTATATACTTCAGTTTTTCATCCATAAGTGGGTGTCACGAAATAGTTGTTATGAATCTTATGATAAAGAAGACTCAAAAGGTTAAATGATTTTGGATTAATATTGGTAATTATCGAAATTAGATTGATCAATTCGATTAAGATGCCTAAACAAGTATAATAAACAATTTGATTCAAATGACATTATGTAGTGACGATGATAGATAGTAGTGGTTAATAGAGATTGGTTGATCAGTTGGTGCCGGCCGAAGAGACGACTAAATTATTGATAGAGACAGTCGATAAAGTTGACTTGTCGATTTAATTAAGCATTCAACCAATTAGGATCCCATTTGAAAATCAACATGACATTAGCAAATCTGATAATTAATAATGACGGTGGTTTTCTTTGATTAACTAGTTGTAGGAATAAGACCTTCCTTTGCCGTCTAAACCCTAGATTATATTGAAGAGCCAAGTCAACGAAAATGCAGAAAAATGAAACTTCTATGAATGATCAAAGGAAACGAAGGTTCGGTCTGGTGCAGGAATGTATTAGAGCTTGATCTGTGGGGAGTGAAGAGCAGAACAGTATTATCTGCATGTTCTGATAGTGATGTTGAGGTTAGTTTCGATTGATTCCTAGAACATCAAAACCACACCTGCATGGTTAGAGGGGTGAAGCCGGGTGAAGGTAGTATGGAGGTCTAATGGGAATGCAACGAAACGAAAGAAAAAAGGAACAAAGCAGAACCACGGTCGCAAAAATCATTGCGAACAGGAGAACAAACAGAACCGTTCCCCAACCCCATGCCCCTCTTCCCAAACTCATGGGCAACATTATCCCCGTTGCGCAGAGAATAAACTTGAACAAAATCGTTCCAAACTCGTTGCAGATTGCACGAATATCATAGACTGAAACATCAACCTCTTGGTATATGACTGAATGCCCATTAACCATGTCGATCAGTGCTTTAGCATCCTCCTCCATTGACGGTGAATTTTGGGTGATCACTGAAGGTTGGCCAATATGATCAAATGCTAAATAGTGGGAGTTCTTATGTTTCATCTTCGGTAATTTTTAAAATAAATAAACGGTTTAAATCATTTTTGCAGGACCCGAAATGGTTCCCTCAAAAAGTTGTGTGCAAGATCTGTGCCCCATTGGCTTTGCGCATAGTACAACTCCAAATATAGTTGGCAATTTGAAATCTACCACTGCCAGGGGCATATTTTTTGTTTTACTTTCTATAGATCGATCACACTCCCCTGATCCAAAATATTTTTCACTAACCAAATGGGGATTTAAAAAAGGTTTTTCCATAAAAGAAACTTAATTTTTGTTCCAAAAATAAAAAGAACTCATTGATATTTAACAATTTGCGAGAATTTTTTTTCAATTTTTTGGTCAAAATACATTTGTTTAAATTCTCATTTTGCATTGTACCTTTCTAGAAAGGAGGAAGTCAATAATATCTAAGTTGCTTTCTTCTTCTTCTTTCTTCTTCTTTTGAACAGTAAAAAGGGTGGGAAAGAACGACTAGCGTAGCAACCCATTGGGTGACCATAAGGATTCCCGACCCGTGGTGGAATGTCTGATTTGAGCCTCAACTACTGCCCGAAAAGGCGAGCTAGTCACAATACCACCACCCAGACACTAGATGGACAAAGGGCCCTCCACGTTAATTCCTTGGTTGGTAGGACTCGAACTTGGACGGATCATGTACGGGAGGGAGGAGACTTAAGCCCCACTCACCCTTATAAGGCACACGCCACAAAGAACTCCTTCGATGCTCTGATTTTCCTGCTCTGTTCCTGCTGCAACACCAGCAGCCTAAAGAGGAAAAGGTTGGCCTTAATTTGTGAGCCAACCCTCACAACTACGGCTTCGAATCCCCAAATTTTATTTTATTTTGATGAATATCATTAGCAGCACATATAAGGCATAAAAATATTTCTGTAAAATCTATCACGCGAGAAGAAAAAAAAAAAGAAATAAACGAAACAAAAAAAGGAATTACCGACTTTGTTAGTTAGAAAG
The DNA here is from genome assembly GCA_019656275.1 of Rhododendron kiyosumense. Lineage (NCBI taxonomy): Eukaryota > Viridiplantae > Streptophyta > Magnoliopsida > Ericales > Ericaceae > Rhododendron > Rhododendron kiyosumense. The sequence continues at coordinate 61,722 of BPLS01030927.1, read as the reverse complement.
GAAATCTTTGGCAATGTTGGCGGATGTGAGTTAGTTAGAGAGTAAGGTGACTATATCGAGTGTTATCAATCTCTCAATTGAATGAGAGATTGCAATCCAGAGGTTTTGTAACACCCCGTCTCAAGAAAATTAATAGTTCTTTGTTCTAGATTTCTTTATGGACCATGAAGAGAGAAAAGGGCAGTGGTATATTCAGTGGCGGACCAGAAATTCTATATACTGAGGGCACCTATTATTTACAATCTTAAAAAAAATTTCTCCATATGTATACAACTAAATTATTCTTTAACCATTAAATATTGATCACTCATTCTATTTCGCAACCGATTTTTCACAATATTCATGGCTAAAAATACTCCTTCAACTGTCGTAGCAGCAACCATAAGATTAATGCCAAAGTCAAAACAAGTAAACTAAAAGATATATTAATTTAGTAATTTAATTTTCATAATATTGTGGATTGGGAGGAAAACAAAAAGAGATAAAACAAAAATAGAGAAATAAAAGAAAGAGGTAGAACAAAAAATTTTTAAAAAATAAGGAAGAGAGGTAGAACGAAAATGAAGAAATAAATGAAAGAGTTAGAACAAAAATGAAAAAATAAGGAGGGTCCTGGAAATTGAACTCAAGCCCTTGGAACTTTTCATAATGGTATAGAAGACTTTTTTGTATATATATCTAACTTTTGCTTACTATTCCTGATTCAAATTGATCATTCTTTACATTGCAATTTTACAGTATTTGTACAAAGTATTTATTTTTTTTGTATACCTGTAAGTATTGGCACATTAGTCTTTTTAAAAAAATGTGTTCAAATAAGTCAAGTAAAAATTTAATGTCCGCACACATTACGCACCTTTTCAATTCGTGAAAAACATTATAAATCTTGTGAGAATTTAAGCCAGAGAGAGAGAGAGCGCAATTAAATTAGGATAACACGGAAAAAAAAGTAAGAAGGGGGAATCGAACCCAGCTTTAATGTCTTTATGCGTTACACAGTTACCACTCTATTGTGCCACAGTAGGGATCTGTGCTTACTTCTAGAGATATATTATATTTAACCTATCTACGTAGCACTTGACCCACGTGCCCTAACGTGGATCCGCCCCTGAGTATATTATATTTTTTGTATGAATGGCAACTTTTCATGAACGTTGGATTTGTATCTAATTTTAACGTGGCTGTGTGTGTGCATGGGGGGCGAAAACCGAAAGAGGTTAAGACTAAAAAGGTGTGTAAGGGGATCAAATAAAATCAAGAAGGAAAAGGTGATAATATATAAGGGCAAAAAAAGAATGGGGAAAAAAAAAAAAAACCAAAGATTGGGTAGGGTATATTTGTGGTGTAACTAAGAGGACAATTGACAAAAGGAAGAAACTTTGGTGTTTTTTGTCACCAAGTTAGATACAAAACAATATGTCTACAGAGTACCAAACAAAACAGAAGACTAAATGAATAATATGCAACCCAATCCAAAATTGTTTTCAATGTCAAGGGGGAGATAATGAAATTAAAACCCTCATACCTAAAACTAGAGAGAGCTGATAATAGCAATATTTTAAAATAATATCATTAATAAAACTATATCGATCATTCTAAAACTTGTCAATGTTCATGCAAAACACACTCTAAATTTTGTTTGAGATTTTGTACTCATTTTTACATAATATAAGTGAAAGTATGTGTTTTATATTTTTGTAGTTTATAATGCATCCCTTAATTATATACGACCTTAAAATAAATTTTGTCACTATGATTAACAAGGTGTTTCCACTAAACAACATTCCTGAATCCGTCCCTGGTAACAAATACTAGCAAAAGCTTCAACATAAAATGAAGTTGTATATCTTTTAGAATTGATTTTGACACTCATCTTTTATCCAAATGCAACCTTTTTTTATTTTTGTTCATATAATATTACATTTTTATCCTTTTTATGTGTGGAAAAAGGTATATGAAGGATAAATTTGTATTGTTATGAATAATACTGTAATAAAATAAAGGGCCTGTTTGGTATGATATTTTATTTATTTATCAGTTAATGGAATGAAGCTGGACCCAATTAAGTTGAAATTCAAAATAATTTTAGTTGAAATTCTGTAAAATTTTAAGCAAATAAACAAACCTTATGCCAATCTGTTTACAAGCTGTGACTGTGAGATTCGAATATCCATACCCTACCTATAAGGCCATAAGGACCAGTCTACGACTGCTTAACTGTTTTTTATTTTTTTCTGCCTAATTATTCCACTCTCCCGGAGTACTACTGTAGTAGGGTGTTTATGTGATACTTTCAATCATTTACGCAGTAAAAATTGATACAGACATTTTAAAATTAGTTCAATTCTAAGGTCAATTTTTTTTATGTTTTAGAATATCTTTATTAATTTTTAAAATGTCAATATCATTTTCCAATGTCAACCAACCAAATCTCCCCTATTTTCATCTACTACTACAAAACAAAAACCAAAAAAAAAAAAAAATCTAATCAAAAGCTCCATAATGCCTATGCAAACCACCATTGCATCTCTCTCCCTCTCACCACTTCATCTCCTCCAACAAACCTTTCACTTCAACACACAAAAGAAATCATCTTTCTTGGTGGGAAGCACCAACAAAAATGGAGCAAAAACCCCACATAGCCTTACTTCCCTCACCTGGCATGGGTCACCTCATCCCACTCGCCGAGTTCGCCAAGCGACTCGTCCTGACTCACAACTTCTCCGCAACCTTCTTGATCCCAACCGACGGCCCGTTGCCCGAAGCCCAGAAATCCTTTCTTGAATCTCTCACCCCCGCCGGCATATCGCACGTTCTCCTTTGTCCGGTCAACTTCGACGACTTGCCCGACGACGTTAAGATCGAGATCCGTATCTCCCTCTTCGTGACCCGCTCCCTCCCTTCCCTCCGCGACCAGATAAAATCACTCGTTTCGGGTCACCGGGTCATCGCCTTCGTCGTTGATCTATTTGGTACCGATGCTTTTGACATGGCTATGGAATTCCAAATCTCTCCCTATATTTTCCTCCCATCCCCGGCCATGGCCTTGTCATTATTCCTTTACTTGCCAGAGCTTGATTCCTCTGTTTCTTGCGAGTATAGAGATTTACCCGGCCCGGTTCGAATTCCGGGTTGCATACCGATCCACGGGAAGGACTTGCTGGACCCGGTTCAGGACCGAAAGGATGAGGCCTATAAATGGCTTATTCGTCACACAAAACGGTACGGTTTGGCTGAGGGTATTATGGTCAATAGCTTCAAGGAATTGGAAGGTGGGGCAATTGGCGCTTTTGCAAGAGAAAAAACCCGGAAAACCGCCCGTTTATCCGGTTGGGCCACTCATACTGATGGATTCAGGTAGCGGGGACGACGGGTCGGGTTGTTTGAGTTGGTTGGATAATCAGCCACCTGGCTCTGTTTTGTTTATCTCATTTGGGAGTGGTGGGACCCTCTCATATGATCAGCTCAATGAGCTTGCCTTGGGGTTGGAAATGAGTGAACAAAGATTCATATGGGTTGTTAGAAGTCCAAGTGATACAGCTGCTTATTCCACTTTCTTCACTGGCCAAACCAAAACTGACCCTTTTGCATTTTTACCGAAAGGGTTTGTAGACAGGACCAAGGGGTGTGGCCTACTGGTGCCATCTTGGGCACCACAAGCTCAAATCCTTAGCCATCACTCGACCGGAGGATTCCTAACCCACTGTGGTTGGAACTCGACATTAGAGAGTGTGGTTCATGGCGTTCCGTTAATCGTTTGGTTAGTTTATGCGGAGTAGAAGATGAATGCTGTAATGTTAATCGAGGATGTAAAAGTGGCATTGAGGCCGAAGGTTGGTGAAAACAGTATAATTGGACGTGTTGAGATTGCTAAAGTCATGAAGGGTCTAATGGAAGGGGAGGAAGGGAAGCAAGTTCAAACCCGAATGAGAGACCTAAAAGATGCTGCGGAAAGGGTTCTAAGTGCTGACGGGTCTTCGACAAGGTCTCTCGCTGAGTTGGCACAGAAGTGAAGAGCAAGATTAGTAATGAAAATTGATTAGGTCAAAGTCATTAGTGCCCGTCTACATGTTGGCTCTATTTCTAAAATGACCTCTTTAATCTTCTTTGGAATTCTTTTAATTTGTTAGTATTTTTTTTTAGTTTGATAGTACATAGGAAGAAAAAGAAAATTGCAAATTGCATTTATAAAATCAAGGTAAAAGTACATAAACACCCCCTCAACTATCACTTTTTCTCACGAAGACCCCCTCACATTTAAAAACGCCCATATAGACCCCCTCAACTTGTCTCCGTTACCCAAGTGACACCCTTCCGTCTCTAAACCGTTTGTGATGAACCCCCTCATCCATAAATCGGACAAAAATACCCTTATTGCATTACATACATACACCCACTCTAACCCTTCTCTTTCTTCCCCCTACAAATAGCCTCCAATCAAAACCCAAAATCAGAAAATAGATCTAAAACTTTGGTTCATATATATAGGGGCCGGTTCCATCCACACAATTTAAAAAAAAAAACACTCTATCTCAACCATTAAAATCAATGATTGGATTAAACTTAAAAGAACTGTATTCTCCACCCCCTTCTCAATCATAGTCTTTCTATACCCTAACCGACTAACCGCTGGTTCCGGTGACCTTTTTTTCTCTCTCCTCCAATACACACACACTCTCTCTAAAGAAAAGTTAAAAAAATAGAGATGGAAAAAGTAACGCAGCAGTTGCCGTCAACTGCCACCACCATTCTCCTCGACTTTTCTTCTCCCACATCTCTCTTCTTTCCTTTATCTTCTTCCCTTCTCATTTCTTATCAGTAAAATAACCACCATAGCACTTGCTGCCATCGCTCCATGGTTTTCGCGCTATTTTTTATGGTTATATACAGAAGGTTCTCTTTAAAATGATTGATGTAAGGAAAAAAGAAATTATATAAAATAAAAAAAATAATGAGAACAATTGATAGAATAAGGGTATAATATAAATGTTAGGGGATCTCCGTGGAACAAAGTGATAGTTGAGGGGGTGTTTATGTACTTTCGCCTTATTAAAAAAGGGTATCTTAGTCATTTCCTTCATTCCGTTAATGGAGTTAGCATTTTTTTCGTTTTCAGTAGTTGAGGGGGTCTGTATGGGTGATTTTAAATATGAGGGGGTCTCCATGGGAAAAAGTGATAGTTGAGGGGGTGTTTATGTACTTTTGCCTAAAATCAAAATCTAATACTCGAACAGTGCTTTAGCATCCCCCTCCATTGACGGTGAATTTCGGGTGATCACTGAAGGTTGGCCAATATGATCAAATGCTAGCTAATGGGAGTTCTTATGTTTCATCCTCGGTAATTTTAAAATAAATGAACGGTTTGAATCATCTTTGCAGGATCCGAGATGGTTCCCTTAAAAAGATGTGTGCAAGATATGTGCCCCCATTGGCTTTGTGCATAGTACAACTCCAAATATAGTCGGCAATTTGAAATCTACCACTGCCAGGGCCATATTTTTTGTTTTACTTTCTATAGATCGATCACACTCCCCTGTTTCAAAAGATTTTTCACTAACCAAACGGGGATTTAAAAATGGTTTTTCCATAAAAGAAAACTTAATTTTTGTTCCAAAAATAAAAAGAACTCATTGATATTTAACAATTTGCGAGAAATTTTTTTCAATTTTTTGGTCAAAATGCATTTGTTTAAATTCTCATTTTGCATAGTACCTATCTAGAAAGGTGGACGTCAATAATATCTGAGTTGCTTTCTTCTTCTTTTGAACGGTAGAAAGGGTGGAAAGGAGCGACCAGCATAACAACCTCTTGGATGACCATAAGGATTCCTGACCCATGGTGGAATGTTCAGTTTGAGCCTCAACTACTGCCCGGAAAGGCGAGGTAGTCACAACAACACCACTTAGGTACTAGATGGATAATGGGCCCTCCACGTCAGAGACGGAACTGTATATGGGCATATGGCGGCCACAGCCCCCGCGTTATTTCTAATTTTTTTCTCCCAAATTTCAATATTAATATTAGTTTTTTTTTTTGTTAAGAACACCTGAATATTGTATTTTGTGTTGAATGTTATTTAGACATTTAAATGCTTTAAAAATGCGTTTGTTTTGGGACCCAAAACTCAATTTCTCTCTTTGCACACGGTCTACCATAAGTTTTCTTTCAATTATTAATCTCATTTATCTTTCTATCTCTCTCCACTCATTACTCAAAAAATCTCATTCAAAACCTAAATCAAACAAACTATTAGATTTTTGAACCTTAAAATTTCAAAATTTGCTTGTTCATAATTTGGCTCTGCTCCTGCTTTTATGACATCCTGTTTACATCCTAAAATATGCCACCCAATGAGAAAATTGCACGTGGCACCAAGTAGCGTGTTGGCTAATCATAACATGTATCAATTAGGCCCGAGATACAGAGGATTACGGGGTTTAATGGTGATGTTATTTTAGTGCTAAACGGTATCGTTTGATTGGAGCCGACGACGTTTGGATAGTAGTTAGAGATGGTTTTAGAAACGATTGAGTTCAACCGTTGGTTAATCTTTGGAGTCATCGAACAGTGCCACTACTACTTTGATTTATAACGAGAGTTAGACGTGATTGCAGGGAATCATTTGGGCCAGTCATGTGACACTAACCCACGTTGCATATAAACAGGAGTATCACGATCCATGAAGGAGGCCACGAACACCAGTATCGAAGTAACCGGTCGAAGACCCCCTTTAACCGTTTTGAGGGGGAAATGGGCAGTTCGATCATGACGTGGAGATTAACGTCGGAGGTGGAGATCGAAGGCATGCCATCGTCTATAAATAGAAGAAGCAAGTGAAGAGAGAGCCCCCGACAAAAATCCATATCATCTGACAACTCATACAAAATGATTGCTTAGAGAGTTATCGTAGATTAGTGCTTAGATTAGTTTAGAATAGGATCTTTTTGTAAGTTGAAGGCTTATTTGCATGTAAGATTACTTTCGATTAAATTCAAGTTCTCTTATTTCCCTTTAAGTTTTTTCTTACCAAAGAATAGTCGTTTGTAAGTCCACTTTTGATTAAATTCAGCGTGCTTATATTTCTGTATTATTCTTGATAGAATCTTAAGAGTGTTTGTATACAGATGTACCTTTGATTAAATTCAGGTTTGTTTGTGTTCAATCATCTTTTCTGATTCGAAGTGCGTCAATCTTTTATTTGGTTGATACCTTAAGGAAAAATCCTCTTAGTTGAGGTATTCGAACGGATAACACAGTTGCCTGATTCAAATTAGTTGTTTCAAATCAGTTGAAAGGAATAATTTCTTTTTGGAAGTTAGTTCTTTTCTGGCACGCCCGCACACAATCATTTGCCATTTGATTGAGCTAATTCAGCCCAAACACATCCTGGTTCCGTCCCTGCTCCACGTTAATCTCTTGATTGGCGGGACTCGAACTTGGACGGATTGTGTACGGGAGGGAGGAGCACTTAAGCCTCACTCACCCTCACATAGTGACAAGGCACAGGCCACAAAGAGCTCCTTCGATGCTCTGATTTTCCTGCTCTGTTCCTGCTGCAACACCAGCAGCCTAAAGAGGAAAAGGTTGGCCTTAATTTGTGAGCCAACCCTCACAACTACGGCTTCGAATCCCCATTTTTATTTTTTTCATGAGTGTCATTAGCAGCACATATAGGGTATAAAAATATTTCCGTAAAATCTGTCACGCGAGAAGAAAAAACAGAAATAAACAAAACGAAAGAGGGAACAATGCAGATCCTGTTGCAACAACCGTTGCTATGCTGCTTCTTTCAAACAGATCTATCTTTCCTAAACAAGAGATTGATATAATTATTTTCTGCTCTGCTTCATATGATTAACATTATAGCTCCTTTAATTGCCACTCGTTCAGTAAATCACTAAATCAGAGAGCACCACCACAAACATGGAGAGGAAACAATGAAAACATCGGAAAAAAACTCAATGAATAATCCCACAATTCACACTACACAAAGTTTTAAGAAATGATACCCAAATACAAAGCAGAGCAGGAGTGAAAAGTCAGAACATGCTACAACTGGAGATTGAAGTACTGGCACAAACTGAATATCATGAGTATCAATTGTCACCATTTAGAGCAAAATAGAATTCTGCGATTCAAAACAAACTACTGTCCCTACAGAATAATTCAAAATAACTTGTACTCTCAACCATACAACCCGAGAATAACCCGTGCAGCACCATCCATTGGATCTGTTTAAGAAATAAGCAAAATCACCAATTCAATAAGCAACTTTACACCAGAACTTGTTTGGCCAAGTTAAAGAAAAAATGAGTTGGGATCAATACGAGGATTCAATATTCATTAGAGAACAAATTACATAGTTCCATACATACAAATCAAAACTCCATTATTGGACGTGCATATCTAAATGTCTTCAAACTGCATGAGCCCATGATTGGGGTCAAAACCACAGTGTTATGTGTTCAAGAGAAAAAGAAATAATTTTATTTGTCAATACTTGATAAGGACGATCTAAATCATATTACATCTATCTTGATCAAAAGGTAGAAAGAATCCACCGGTTTACAAGACAATTTGATAGAAACTAAAAAAATGATCAAGATTCACAAATAATTATGCTAATCACAATGTTAAGGGGATTCTTCTGTTCCATCCTCACAAAGTATAAACACAAGAAAGTAGCAAGACACCTCATTCTCATAACACAGAATTGGAGATTTCACGCCTCAAACATTCAAAATATTTTCCAAAGAGAATATGGCTGATGTGGTAAGAAGTCACTTACCTCATTTGTTGACATGAATCAAATCCGAAGACATAGATGAAAGGACATCACCAGATTTGTCGAACTTCGTTGAGATCAATCAACTCTCATCAGAGTTCAATAATCATCATCACAGTCCTCATTATAAGAGTCCAAAAAGGCAAGAATGTCTACAAAAGAATCCAGCAAGAATGAAAAATGAAAAAATTCAAGACATAATTTAAGACAAGCTACTATTTCATCGCCAATATCAAGGAATGATATTGATATATAACAAGGTAAAAACAAATGGGACTTGTATAAACAAGTATAGATCATGCTTGATTCATCTTTCAATGACTGAACCATGCTTTGGAAATTACATTAATTCTATAAAAACATATGTTCAAGTCAAGACACACTCTAGCAACTCAAGCAATCAAATCTATATACATGTAACAAAGCACCTTTTTTACTTAAAATTTAGTCTTTCATCATTACATTTTCAATCAATAATCCTTTTTGTAATTTACTAATTTGTAACTGCATAAACTAAAAAGAATAAGGAATTATATGCGAATGTGTTCACATGTTCATTATAAATGCATATATGTGTATATATGATTTTCTCATAACTTTGCACAACTTTGGAGTTTGATAAAACTAAGGTTCATTCTGCATTACTTGAAATTATGATAAAATATAAATATTATCTTTTTCATTTTACATGTGAAAGTAGTAAGTTCACGTGTAATGACTGAGCCATGTAAAGTAAGACATAAAACAGGTGGCTTAAGAGTTATTAAAGTAACATCCACTGAATCATGTCACAACCATATCAACAAAGTAATTTTTACAAATAAACAAGTGAAAAAAAAGTCTCATGAATTGCACGAATCAACTACTTGTATTTTTTTTAAGGAAAGTTGCAAGTTGCATGCCAGGCCTAATTTTTGGTCAACCGAAAACATGCATAAAAAAATTTACAAACTAAATATACTGAACTACTACAAAGGTTTTGATGCCAAAACAAAAGCAAAAATAGTCTATTCTGAAAAATTATTGAATGCTCCAGCCTGGCAGCCTTCAGGGGTCATTGATCAGATCACTCTGACAAAGCCCAATCAATGTTGGGTTAAACACAACACAAAGAGCCCCCCACTACACCAATAATGCAGGTATAAGGCCCCGTTTCGGAACCGAAAATAAGTATTTATTTATTAAAAAGGCAATTTCAAGGTCAAAAATAATATATTTATGCAAATAATTTTCCTAGCAATATGAATCATATTTGATAGATCTTATCGAGATCTTTTATGCGGTGCCAAAAAATATTAAAAAATATTTTTTATCTACATTATTTTTGAATTTGAAAATGTAAAATAAGTACTTATTTTTTAAGAAGATGTTCTGGAACGAGGCCTTAGGCCACACCCACTTTGGAAATGAATATTTTACAACTACTTTCAAATAAGACACGACATAATGATATTTACCGTCATAAAGAAAAGGCTGAAGAATTGCTTTGGTGATGGGATCATCCCATTCCAGAGACTCCCACCATTCTCTTTCTGCAATAATTGCCATGGGGGCAGGTGGTGCTGTTGCTTGCTCGCCATTCATACGCAGCGAAAGAGGCAGTCTCATTACCATCGGACAATAGTAAACCATAACTTGTTGTATAGATGGACACACCATCACGCCATTATATATGCTCTTCAATCTTGGTAGGTTAACTAGAGTTAAGAACTGGAGTTTTGGGAGACTGATTGAGTTGCTATAATCTTGATGATTGCCCCGATCACTTATCTCTGCTATTTCGACTATTATATCCTCCACATTCTCACACCTCTCCACCTTAAGCACCCTCAGGTTTGTGAAGTTCTGCAATAATTGGACAGGAAAAATATTCTTCAAAGCGTCACATTTATAGAAGGACAACACATCTAGGTTGAAGTAAATGTTGTGTGGTGAGGCAATCCCCTCAAAGAGTGCCCTAAATCTGGGTAACCTAGTCAATTCAAATGACTCGACGGTTACTAGAGGAATCTGGCCATCTTCTGAAAAGGTTGACAACGAAAAGATGGATTCTAACCTGTTACAACATTTGACTACACATTTACGTAAATCTTTGGCATCTTTGAACCATGGAATAGCTGATAAGCTAATGAGATTGTGGAATCCATCAAGCCCAAAGGACTCTATGTCTGCGGGGAGCACTGGCTGATCTACTCCACTTCCCAGAGGTATAGATTTGAAACTAATACTGAACTCTTTTCCCAGATCTGTTTCGAATGAAAGACGTTTTCCCACTATAAGACAGTTCTTCTGCAACCCTTGGAATATCGCATACCTAGTAAGCTCCTGTACATTGTGAAAGTTGACTCCGGCACCTTTTAGTTGACTCCAGCACAGGAGATCTTCTTCTGACACTTTTACTCCTATGTTGTCAATTCTAAGGTCTCGGAGTTTTGAGAGGCTGTGTAACTTCCAGCTAGGAAATGTCCTTCGTATTTCAGAATTATGTGACAGGTCAAGTTTTATGAGATTAACCAATTCTTCTATACCTTTTGGTAATTCTTCAATTTCGCTATAAGTTAGTACAAACAGTTTCAGAGCCTTCAGTTTCTCCAGTGATGGCACATACTCTAAATCGTAACAGCAACCCAGTATTAATGCATGCAACTTCTCTAAGTTGGAGATCGAGTCTGGTAGCGACATTATACTGCTTCGGGACAAATTCAATACCTTAAGACAAGGCGTATTGTTGAAGAAAGAATCCGGAATCTCTTTTAACATATTAAAGTATGCGCCATTCAAAAGTAAGGTGGTAAGCTGATGGCAGACAGGTGGTGCAATTGGAAGTTCAATTGTCGTACTATCCATGAAGGAAATCCTCTTAAGATCCTCAGACCAGTGTTCATATGGTACCCTTTTTTTTGTCTCACCAGCATTTACCATGAATCGAGGACTACTTCTTGTTATTCTGAGAGCCATATCTCTGATCAAATCATGCATCTTAACATATTCCTGTTCGTATTTGTAGGTCTTCTCCAATAAGCAGCTACTTGTTAGTTTTCCCAATATAGCGTGACCCTTGTCAAATTGTCTTTCTACACTTTCCATATCAGCTATTAATTCCTCCGCAATCCAATACTCTATCAGCTCATTAACAGGGATCAAATGGTCTTCAGGATACAAGGAAAAATACAAGAAACAATCTTGGAGCACCTTATTTCCTAGGCGATCATAACTATATTTCAGTATCTCAAAAACCCCTGTTTCACCATTGCTGGCGTCTTTCCTCGAGCTGATCAAGTCGTTTAATGCATCTCTCCACTCATGGGTTCCTTCCAATGCCCGCAAACTTTGAGCTACTGTAACAACTGCAAGCGGAAGACAAGCACATTGTTCGGCAATTTTAGCTGCAATTTCTTCCACTTCTGGAGCAAGCACTGTGCCATTTCCAACAACTATGCTGTGAAATAGAGTCAGCGCTTCCTCCTTTGTTAGAAGATCCACTTTTACAGGTGTACACGTCATCCTTTTACACACTTCTAACGATCGTGTAGTTAGCACAAGTTTACATCCGTTAGATCTCATCGGTTCTGGAATACCCACGCTGTCCAGATCAAATTGCTCCCATACATCATCTAAGATAAGGACATACCTTCTTTGTCGGTTGAGCACTACATGTAATTCTGATGCTCTTTTTGTTTCATCCTTATCATTCAGACAATTACCAAGATTCATAGCATTAGCTATGTCGCTCTGTAGCTTTGTAATATCAAATGCTTTAGATACAGTGACCCAATACACATAATCAAACTTGCCTTTTTCTTCCAAGAGCCGATTGTGAATGTACTTCATGGTGGTGGTTTTGCCAACGCCCCCCATTCCATAAACACCAATCTTTGTAACATCATCATTCATCACGCATTCCCAAATTTTCTCTATGTTCCTTGCCTTTGTGCATTTAACAAAATCTTTCATTAGTGGTTGCAATAGTCTACCAGTTGTATCTTCATCAATCATCAAACTATTAAAATCATTGCCCTTTTTCTGGATTTCTTGCACCTCTAGAATCTTCTTAGCAATATCCTTTCCCAACTGCATACACGAAGAGACATTCGTTCTTTCTCCAACTACTTCTTGCTCAAGCCTTTGCACATCGTCTTTAAATCGTTGCACATTTGTGAGCCAAACTTCAACTTCTTTCTTTGGTCTTCTCCCTGGTCGGCGCTCCGCATTGCTAATTTCTGAATTTATGTCATTCTCTTGACCGCTCAAGTACTCTACATTTCTCTTTAGATTTCGCATGTTTTCGTCAAGATCCTGCAAACAAAAAGAAAAGGATTGTGGTCACGAGGAAATCATGAAGAGTACTTCACTAGTATTCTGACGATTTAATTCTATTTTGCTATATTTTCTTGACAAAATGAAAACTCTCGAACCTATTGGTTATGATAATTCTTGGTGAAGAAAACCAATCTTACCATTGGTCCGTTAATCCCTATCATCAAGGACAAGAGGAAAACCTCCAAGTCTCCAACATCCATCATCAACATTCTTTACTTAGTGTTCTTCTTTGGCCATAAAAAAAAAATCTTAAAGTAGTTATTCTTCCAAACAAACATTTAGATAAAAACAAGCAGCACATGATATCCAGGGGCAGAGGTGTGTTGGGGCTGGCAATGGCCCCAGTAAGCCCCAAATACTCTATATTTTTTGAAACAAATTTTGTGTGCTTAAACACTAAGGATATAAGTATGTGATTAGTCTCAAATTAAGTTCAACTTATTACCTTGATCTTTAACAATTTCTCCTAATTGTTCAACAAGACATAACCAAATGGAGTATAAGATATTTGATTGTTCTAGTTACTAAAAGCAACCACACAACACTTTATGTTGCTAGAGTGTTATACACGGATGAAAAGAATGTACCTAATGAGAGTGTATTTTTGTTAATACGAATCTATATTATTAATTTGACCCATTCGTGATAAAAATCCAGGCTCTGCTATTGGACTTATCAAGTGCCGTTTGAATTGTATACAACTTTAGCAACTGCCCTCATATCTATTCCACCCATTCCACATAGGAAAGAATGCAATTTAACCACCAATTGACCTATCTCTTTTAGCCACTAACAATCACGCTTTGTTTGATAATATCCATCTTACCCTCAGGTGCTTGTCAGCTTGCTTTCTTTTGAGTGCACCAATAATTTCCTCAATGAACATGGCTTCAGACCTAAAATTTCAATTTTAATATGACAAATGAAGCTCAGTATATCAGCAGAGATTTGAGAGGAAAAACCAAATTTCCATGCACATACCAAAACTAGTTAACCAATTATAAAAAGCCCCCACACAAATTATTAATCTCGGCAATTTGCTCATAATTAGTTGTTATAATTTCACCTCCAATGGGAGATAAATTGGAAATGAATGATTCAGTTAGTCACAAAAGAATATAAGCGCACACACTATTAGCGTGTGCCTCCCTTGATGTATATACAAGTGGGTGTGTTATATCTACCTTTATGGGGTGAACGATGTCCTAACGACGAAGCGAGGAGGCGGGTTGCTTTGGCCGGCTGCTCAGGTGGTGTGGGGGGCAAGGAGGAGTCGTGGGTTGGGTGTTGATTTGGATTAGAGTTAGGGTTTGTTTTTAATGGGCTTAATCTGTTGGGCTTTGTTCCTTGTATTTGGACTTTTAGGCCTATTTCAGGTGTTGGGCTATGACTCATTTGTGCTCATTTTTTGATTTGGGCTTTTAGGCCCTTTAAGTGTTGGACTTTGTCTCTTGGGGTTTCTTATTGGTTGTCATCTTGCCAATCATGAGATTGGATTTCAGATGGACTTTTGTTGCCTTTTCCTTGCTCCTTTTGATCTTTGTTTCTCTGTCAAAAATTAATTAAAACAATTTCGCTAGTAAAAAAAAAAGGGGGTGAACGAAGTGTTATGAAAAAAATTCATGACCAATATGGTCAATCTAGACGAACCTATATAATTTGGTATAGGTAAATTACAGTGGCTTCCCCTGAGGTCCGGACAAATACACTAACCTCTCTTGTTCTTTAGGAAATTGCTCTGACATCCCTTACTTTTGAAATTTTTATCAAGCTGATTCTGCATTAATTCCCATGAAATTAGGCCAAACGGCGTTACAAATTAAAAGTCCTAAATGTTAAAAGCATACAAATCTACCACTACCTCCAAAATAACTAATACTGGACAAATTTCTTTAGCATCTCCTCTTTGTATGTTAATGCAGTATCAAGTTTGTAATAAGTATAGAAATCTTATTACTCCTATAGAAAATATAAGAGAACCAATCAATTAAAAAAAAATAAAAAATTTCAAGTTTATTTTGCTTGTTTTAATATTTAGTGCTTTCCATTAAGTTTGGTCTCTCTTTTTTTGGCTTTTTTCCTATCCTCTCATCTAAGAGAATAATATAAATTTTTTCACTTGCGTTGAACGAACGTATTTCTATATTCATTATTCAGATGGATGTATCATCATGTGTGCAATGCAAATATGTGTACCTAAGATTGTTAGGAGTAATAAAATGAATTGAA
>BPLS01030927.1:9637-29855 GCA_019656275.1 Rhododendron kiyosumense | reverse complement strand
CTGAAGACTATGACATCCCTGTGAATGAGCTGATAGAGTATTGGATTGCGGAGGAATTAATTGCTGATATGAACAGTGTAGAAGCACAGTTTGACAAGGGTCACGCTATATTGGGAAAACTGACAAGTAGCTGCTCATTGGAGAGTGCTACTAACACAATCGAACAAGAATGTGTTAGGATGCATGATTTGATTAGAGATATGGCTCTCAGAATAACAGCAAGTAGTCCTCGATTCTTGGTAAATGCTGGCGAGATAATAAAAAGCGTACCATCTGAACACTGGTCTAAGGATCTTGAGAGAATTTCCTTCATGGAAAGTTTGATAAGTGAACTTCCAATTACACCACCTGATTGCCCTCGGCTTACCACCTTACTTTTGAATAGCGATCGGTACCCAATGTTTGAAGTGATTCCAAATTCTTTCTTCTCCAAAATGCCTTGTCTTGAGGTATTGGATTTGTCCATCCAAACAATAACGTCACTGCCAGAGTCCATCTCCAACTTGAAGAATTTGCACGCATTAATTATGCATTGTTCCAATTTAAAGAATGTGCCGTCATTGGAGAAACTGAAGGCTCTGAAAGTGCTTGTACTGGCTGACAGCAGCATTGAAGAATTACCGAAAGGTATAGAAGAATTGGTAAATCTCAGAAAACTCGACCTCTCAAGGAATTTTAACATGCAAAGTACGTTTCCTAGCTGGAAGTTATGCAGACTCTCAAAACTCCAATACCTCAGAATTGAAGGGACGAGAGTTGAAGTGTCAGCAGAAGATCTCCTGTGCTTAAGTCAATTAGAAGTTGTTGGTGTCCACTTTCACAATGTACAGGAGCTTACCAAGTATGTGATATCTCAGCAGTTCCAAGGGTTGCAGAAGTACTGTCTTATAGTGGGAAAAGCAATTATGTGGTTGGACAGAGATATAGGAAAATTGTTTTGTATCAATTTTGAATATGCACCTTCTGGAAGTGGAGTAGATCAGATAGTGCTTCCCGGAAGCTTAGAGTCCTTTTGGGTAGTTGGATTCCACGATCCCATTAGCTTATCAGCTATTCCACGGTACAAAGATGCCAAAGATTTACGTTATTGTTCTGTCAAATGTTGTAACGGGTTAGAATCCATCTTTTCGTCATCTACCTTTTCAGAAGATGGCCAGATCTCTCTAGGAACCGTCGAGTCATTCTTTTTGACTAAGTTACCCAGATTAAGGGTACTCGTTGATGGGGTTGCCCCACCACACAACATTTACTCAACCTAAAAGGTTTGACCATCGAAGCATGTAACGCTGTGAAGAATATTTTTCCTGTCCAGTTATTGAAGAACATCCCAAACCTCGAGGTACTTAGAGTGAAGTGGTGTAGGAGTGTGGAGGATATAATAGTGGAAATAGCAGAGGTGAGTGATCGGGGCAATCATCAAGATTACAGCAACCCAATCAATCTCCCAAAATTCAGGATCTTAGAACTACGTGGCCTACCAAGACTGAAGAGCATATGTAATGGCGTGATGGTGTGCCCATCTATTGAAGAAGTTGACATAGAAAACAGCCCTATGTTAAGGAGACTGCCTCTTTCGCTGCACAAGGATGGCGAGCAAGCAACAACACCACCTGCTCTCAAGAACATTTGGGCACAAGAAGGATGGTGGGAGTCGCTGGAATGGGATGATCCCGTCACCAAAACAATTCTTCAGCCTTATGCTAGGTAAGTAGTAAATATCATTATGTCGTATCTGATTCGAAAGTAGTTGCAAAATAGTCAATTTCAAAGTTGGTGTAGTGGCCCCGTGCCAGCTCTTTGTGTTGAGTTTAACCCAACATTTATTGGGCTTTGAGGCTGCCAGGCTGGAGCATTCAATAATTTTCAGAATAGACTATTTTTGCTTTTGTTTCTGGCATCAAAACCTTTTGTACGTAGTTCAGTTTGTATATATTTTTTTTTGCATGTTTCGGTTGACCAAAAATTAGGCCTGACATGCAACTTGCAACTTTCCTTAAGAAAATACAAGTTGTTGATTTGTGCAATACATGCGACTTTTTGCCATAAGGTAAGTTCACATGTTTAATTTATTTGTAAAAATTGCTGGTAGTGTTAGAGAAAATCATAAATACATACATGCATATATAAGTCCTTATTCTTTTTAATTTGTGCAGTTACATGTTAGTAAATCACAAAAAGGATTATTGAATGAAAATGTAATGACAAAAAACTAAACGTTAAGTAGTAACAAGGTGCTCTGTTACATGTATATATAGGTTCGATTGCTTGAGTTGCTAGAGTGTGTCTTGATATGAACACATGTATATAGAATGTAATTTTCAAAGTATGGTCCAGTTACTGAAAGATGAACCAAGCATGATCTATACTTGTTTATACAAGTCCCATTTGTTTTTACCTTGTTACATATCATTTTTTGACATTGGCGAATGAAATACTAGCTAGTCTTAATTTATGTCTTGGACTTGTTATTTTTGTAATCTTGTTGGATTCCTTTTCTAGATTTTTATCCCCCCCTGTGGACCCTGATGACGATGATTCTGTGGACCCTGATGATGATGATTCTGAGGACTCTGATGATGATTATTCTGAGGACCCTCCGGCAAATGTTAGTAGGCATCGATCTTCCAATCGATTGATTGATCTCGACGAATTGCCCGACAAAATTAACTGATGATGTCCTTTCATCTATGTCTTCGAATTCGATTCATCTCAACAAATGAGGTATGTGATTGGCCATTTACGTCATCAACCATATTCTCTTTGGAAAATGTTTAGTATATTAGAGGTGTGAAATCTCAAATTTGTTGTGCGGAAGCGTTAACGAACGTAGAAACGGGCATGATTATTGCTATGTAATTGAATAACAATAAACCACAGAGAAGAGAGAGAGAGAGAGAGAGAGAGAGAGAAAGAGAGAGAGAGAGAGAACATAGGGATTTTATGTGGTTCGACAAGAATAACTACTCCATGAGTAGTCAGATGATCAAGCGTTTCACTATACGGAAGTAATCGGATGCCCAAAGGAGCACAAATGAGATCTCTTATAGCTCCTCTCTTTTCCTATCTCAAAAAAGTTGTTATGTATGCAATCCAATTAGCTGAAAACCCTAAAAATGGCTTAAATAGGGTTTTGAATTTTCACCTGGGCGAAATAGGCTTTTTTCCCGGGCTAGATTGATTTCCACTGGAGCCAAAAATTCAAACAACTCCGAAAATTGCAAACAGCTTTAGATAGCCTCAAAATAGCCCCAAATATCTCCGAAAACGAGCCAAAACACTTCAAATCTCCACCTCCTTTGTGAGATATTGGACTGTTAAGCCAGAAATGATCGTGCAGCAACCAGAAAACCAGAACCAGATTACCCAATCAAATCATGCTTTGACTGCCATCAAAGCACCCAACAGCGTATGTACCGGAAGGTGCTCAGATTTGCTGCATATGGATCAAGTCCACGCAATGCTGGAACTTGACCCCACCAACAACCTTAGTCATCATATCAGCCAAATTGTCCGCAGTACCTATCTTCTCCAATAGAATATACCCCTCATCAATGATCTCACGAACAAAGTGACAGTGGACATCAATATGTTCTGTTCGAGCATGATGCACTTGATTCTTCACAAGATGAATTGCACTCTCACTGTCACAATGAACGGTGGCATAATCTTGCCCAACGCCCAAATCGGTCATCAACCCATGCAATCAGATCACCTCCTTTATGGCTTCAATCACAGCCATATATTCGACCTCAGTAGTGGACAGTGCAACTGTTGACTGCAAAGTACATCGCCAACTAACGGGCCCACCAGCCATGGTAAACACATATGTAGTTGTTAACGACGCTTATCCAAATCACTCGCATAATCCGAGTCCACAAAATTAGAAACCATATCACAAACTGATGCGCACCTCTCGAACTTCAAACCCAAATTCATGGTCCCCAAAATATACCGCAAAATTCGCTTAGCCGCTTGCCAATGCACCTTCCAGGATCATGCATGTAACAACTAACCATACTGATGGTCTGTGCCAAATCAGGCCTCGTACAAACACCATGACGTGCATCAAACTTTCAACCAAGCTCGCATAAGGAACGGTAGCCATGTATTTTTGTTCCTCATCTGTAGTGAGAGATAGCGAAGTACTAAGCTTAAAATGTGGAGCCAATGGTACGCTCACCGGTTTTGAGCTACCACGTATACCAAATTGCTCAAGCACCTTCCTCAGATATTGTTGCTGAATTAGGTGAACGGTGCCCTTCACCCTATCCCGAGATATCTCCATCCCTAAAATCTTACGTGCCTTCCCACGGTCTTACATCTTGAATTTTTTACTCAGCTGAATTTTCAACCTGTCTATCTCCGCTTGACTTTTGCATGCGATCAGCATATCATCGACATATAAAGGAAATAAATAAAGGACTTATCCGTAACCTTTCTGAAATATACACAATAATGAAATTGGTTCCGTGTGTATTTCTGACTCAACATGAAGCTATCAAAACGTTTATGCCACTGACGCGACGATTGTTTTAAACCATAGAGAGACTTAGGCAATCGACAAACCAACTTCTCTTTACCAGCAACATGAAAACCATCAGGTTGAGACATATAAATCTCTTCCTAGCATGTTTCACAACAGGAGAAAATACCTCATTGTAGTCTATTTCCTCATTTTGTGCGTAGCCCTTAGCTACAAGCCTAGCTTTGAAGCAAAAACCACCCTTCCTTCTTGGTGTAGACCCACTTGCAACCAATCTCCTTCTTGCCTTTCGGAAGCGGTACCAAAAATCTGAAGTCTAATTCTTGTGAAGAGAAGCCATCTCTTCACCCATTGCTTTCTTCCATTCTCCAATATCTGAACTACCCATAGCTTCTTTGAAAGTGGATAGGATATCAGCATCAATAACCGGCAATGAATAGGCAACCATATTAACATGCCTTGCGGGTACATGGATGACCCTTCTGGGTCGAGATGTTATAATGGAATCTGTCTGTTGTTGTTGCTGTGAAGAATTATCTATTTCAACTTCACCCTTAATTGTATCATTGTCATCTGATTCAACCGTATTGTCTTCTTCAACTGACTTAACCAGATCTTGAGGAACCACCGAGGTCTCTAACTCCACTTTTTTTTGAGCAACTCTATTACCCACAACCTGCACAAGTGGCTTGATCATCTCAAATTCATTGAAGGTCATGTTGTGTCTAATGAACACCTTCTATGAATCAAGACACCATAACTTGTATCCCTTAACACCTTCTGTAACGCCCAAGAACAATACCTTCTTGGCTCTAGGATCCAGCTTTGATTCCCTAACATGATAATAAGTAATGTAACTGAATATGTGCAAGGAATCATAATCTAACGCAGGTTTATCTAACCACAACTCCAATGACGTTTTACCTTCAAACACAACGGATGGCAAACGGTTGATCAAATGACATG
Organism: Rhododendron kiyosumense; assembly: GCA_019656275.1. Lineage (NCBI taxonomy): Eukaryota > Viridiplantae > Streptophyta > Magnoliopsida > Ericales > Ericaceae > Rhododendron > Rhododendron kiyosumense. The sequence continues at coordinate 24,406 of BPLS01030927.1, read as the reverse complement.
CATACATCACTGCTTCAGCCCAATACTGTCTACCCAAACCAGAAGTTGATTGCATACACCGCACCTTGTCTAGTAAAGTATGGTTCATCCTCTTCGCGATACCATTTTATTGTGGTGTGCCTCTCACCGTAAAGTGCCACGCTTTACCAAATTCTTCACACATCGAACAGAGGATCGATCGATATTCTCCCCCAGTGTCTGATCTAAGGCGCTTGATCTGGCTACCTATCCGGGTCTCAATCAACTTTTTCCTCTTAAGGAAAATATCACACACCTCATTTTTATGTTTCATGATATAAATCCAAATACGGCGAGAGAAATCATCAATGAATGAAACAAAATAAAACTTACCACTAAAAAGCAACGCTGGCTGGTCCCAGACATCCGAATGAACATAGTCTAGTGTACCCTTCATTTGGTGAAAAGCAGTGCTGAACTTGACTCTAGTCTGCTCCCCCAGAACACAATGTTCACAGAAATCCATCCTGCAGGTCTTGGCACCTTTCGACAAATTCTGCTTCAGTAGGCCTTACATGGCCTTTTCTCCAGCATGATCCAAATGCATGTGCCATAATCTAGTAGTGCCCGAATCATTCTCATCGACGTTGCTATAGACAGTGGCTAGCCCACCTACAACTACACTTTCTTGAAGGTAATACAAATTGTTTTGTCAAATGCCTATCATCACAACCATAGCACCTTTCAAAACCTTTAGAGCTCCACCTTCAATGGTAATCTGGTAACCTATGGAGTCTAAAGTACAAAGCAATATCAAATTCTTCTTTAGGTCTGGTGCATACCGACCATCAGACAAAATACGGACAGACCCATCATGTAGCTTCAACCTGATGTTTTCTACCCTGATTATTTTACAGGCATGATCATTGCCCATAAATACTACTCTACCATCAACCATGTCAATGCTAGAAAACCACTCCTTGTTAGAACACATATGGTAGGTGGAGCCAGAATCTATAATCCACTTATCAGACTGACAAACTAGAGACAAACCCAACAGAGCTAAATTAGAATCATCATCGTCATCAGAATGTACTATGTTGGCTTGGAACCATCCTTGCCCCTTTTCTTGGGACAATCTTTGTTCCAATGGCCCTTATCACTATAATAGACGCATTCATCTTTGGCAATTCCACTAGAAGTTGAGGTCCCTCTCCCCTTAAACTTGACATGACCTCGATTATCGCTATTCTTTATGTTTTTAAACATGCCCCTGACAAATAAGGCGTCTCCAGAATCTCCATGTGCTTGCATATCCCTCTTGCGATACTCATTGTTCACAAGAGCATTGGAGACATCATCAAATTTAATGGTTATCCTTCCTATACATTACAGTGGTAGACATATGATCATATTCTTTGGGCAAGGAATTTAACAAAAAGACTTTATCCTCATCTAGAATATCAACATCTAGATTCAACAAATCAGCAAGTATTTTATTATAATCATTCAAGTGCTCGGTCATCGATATATCTGAACGATACTCAAACCTGAAAAGCTTTTTCTTTAGATAAAGGCAATTCTTCACGCTCTTGGTCATGTACCTGTCCTCGAGCTTTTTCCATAGGACCTTCGTATTTGTTTCCCACATAACAAATACTTCTAATCCTTGGCAAGACACATCCTTATAAAACCGCATGCTTGGCGGTTGATTCGATCCCAATCCCTTGCATCAAGGCCCTTAGGCTTGTCTTCCAAAGTAAAATCCAACTTCTGTTGGATCAGAACATCCATACCTACGCATAGCCACATACCGAAATTATTTTTGCCATCAAATTTTTCCACGTCAAACTTCACACTCTACATAATCGGCCTTGAAGCCCTAGGCCAATAACTTGATTCAATTTTGGAGGATTCATCCTTCGAAGTTTTAATGGAAACAAATTTACCGGATTCTTTATGTCACGCCCCAAATCCGGGAACATGATCGGCCGTAAACCATGGAGCAATCATGGAACACGAAGCCTCATTAAAAAGAATATTTTTACAACTCAAAACTTATAAAAGAAAAACTGAATATTTTATTAAATCAAAAATTGTGAACTTAAACCAATGTTCTAAGTAAGATGGACACAATATCCGGTATACTTCAACTCCAAATTTCACAATGAACTACCAGTAAATGAAAGAGTGGAAGCTAATAAATAAAAGTGCAGAAGCGGTTTTACATGACAAAAGTAATAAAAATGAATATGCCCTAGGGGTCCAAACAGAAGGTCCTGACAATGCCACAAAGTCCACTATAATGCTCCATGAACTGACCTGAAAAAAAAATGTTGAATAAATCTGTCAGCTAATGAGCTCAGTGAGTAGTTAAGCATGCTAAGGTGTAGGGAGGTATTCCCGAGCAGGTACAATTAGTAGCCGAACACGTGATGTACGGGAGCACGTGGTAAATACGGTAGGTCATACCGCCGAGTAGGGCAGTGAACGGCAATATGGACTACTGACATGAGAAGTCATTGGCCCACACAGTCTATCCGGTGTTGTAAGGGCAAAGAACATGTGAAGTCATTTGTCCAAACATAATGATAATGACCAGTTGCGTGTGAGGTCATTGGACCAGATAGTCTGTTCGGTAATGAGACAGCCGAACAAGGAAAGAGCTGTTGAAAAAGCAACCTTAAGCGCTGAGGCGGCAAGAACGCTCTAAAAGGTTCCAGAATGGTGTTATTTCGTAAGAGAATAAGATCCCGAGTTTATAGAATCTAGGAAAGACACCCAATGTGAATGGGATGTTCGGCTAACTATGGAAAAGAGTCCTAAAAGGACTAAGCAAATAGACCGATAAGGGAACGACAATCGAAGAGATCCTAGATTCCTATACGAGATAGGAATCCTAGGGCCATAGGGATGCTTGGGCAACAAGCATACGGATGTCTATAAATACGAGGTAAACCCAGAGGTGAAAAATACGCAATACGTTGCATTCATATTGTTCTTCTTTTGATAATTAGGGTTTATTTGCTAGTATGTGATACTGACTTTGGTATCGGAGGGCCTTTGCTATGAGGAGCAAAGGTGCGCTCACCCCTTGTCTGTCTTGCAGATTAGGGTTCCGACGACGAATTAGGGTTCCGGTGAAGAGGCACGAGTAAGCCGTTGCAATCTAGAGTGATCCGAAGCATCAACTGTTTTCATCCCCCTACAATTGGCGCCGTCTGTGGGAAACGATAGAATTCCCCAAAAAACCTACCACGATGGAAAAAGATCTAATCACAGCATTTAATCCGAAGGACCAATTAGGTGGGGGAGGAGATAAGGCCCCACCAGGTGCTCCGAAAAAGCCCACTGGTAGACATGGCAGGAAAAAGACAAGCAGAGATGACCCTCTGATGTTCCCAGATAATTCCAAAGACAAAGGGGGCAGGACGGCCACGGGCTCCACGAGACGGAGCAAGTCCCACCGAAGAGAGGAATCAGTCACGTATTTGAGAAGTATACATAATAGTGAAGATGTCCTCGATAAAAAGAGGAAGGAAAGCGAGGAGTACGCTCGTTTAATCAAAAAACAAGAGTTACGGCGGGTACGAGAGCACCTAGAAGATTCCGGACTTTCACGAAGGAATTCCCGGGGAGACAGACAGGCTCTGATAATCCATAAACAGACTCATTCCCGAGGAAGAAGGAGCAGGAGCAGGAGTCCTATCACGAGGCGATATGGAGCCGTTCCACGAAAAAGGAGCAGCAGAAGTAAAAGCCAAAGACCAGAAAGGCGAAGGGCTTCTTCCCGAAAAAGAAGGAGCAGAGACCAAAGTTCCACCCCTGAGGAGGATGAAATAAGGAAGGACCACCGGGACAGGTACGAGAGGCCTGATGCTAATTGGGCTAAAGCCACGACTCACAAAATGAAGGAACCTGAGGACGGGACAGTAACTGCACGAGAAGCAGCACGAAAGGCCTCGAGTAATATAGCAACCTCCCCTTATTGCAAGGAGGCTACAAGAGGCTAGGTTGCCGAGCAGAGTGAAGCATGGTACGTTCGTACTTTATGAGACAGCGGACCCCGTGGCGCACATACAACACTATTAGCAGGCTATGTTTATGCACGATGGGGATGAAGTCATCTTGTGCAAAATGTTCCCTTCGAGTCTCGGGAATGTGGCATTGTCTTGGTTCCATAAACTAGCCCCACGATCTATACCAAGATGCACGTAGTTGGCGGAGAAATTCATTGCTCGGTTTTTGACAAATAGGAAAGCCCCAAAAACGTTTGAAAGCCTTTCCACCATGAATCAGGCAGAAAACGAGCCGATCAGAGATTATACAAAGAAGTAATGGAAACTTTCAATGAGATTGAAAGTTGCAGTGAAGAGTATGATATTGCTACCTTCAAGACTGGCTTTCCTGTTCGGGGAAAGCTACGTCGTTCATTGAATAAGCACCCGGTAGCAACATTGGCTAAACTAATGGAAAGGATAGAACAACATGCGAGGATGTAGGATGACATACTCCGAGAGTATGGCGAAATCGTAGCCGAACAGCCAAAGGCACCTATTAAAAGGTTGGATAAGCCAGAGCCTAAGACTTATAAGGAGAGGAAGGAGTACGGGCAAGCGAAGAAAGAGCCGTACAAAGATAAGCAAGTTGCTGACCCCAAGTCTTTCTTTTCTATCACTACGGTTTGGAAGGAGCCAATTTATAGGATTCTTTATCGAATAAAGAATCAGCCGTACTTCAAATGACCCCGAAGTCTAGGCGGAGATAAAGACGCAAAACGTGCTACGAATCAGCACTGTAGCTACCATAAAGATTGGGGCCACATGATTGAAGATTGTGAAATGTACAAGAAACACTTTGACCATTTAGTCTCTCGGGGCTATCTCAACGAATTCATCCAGGAAGACCCCAAGGACAAAGGGAAAGCCATGGAACTGAATTACGAGCAGAATCCTAAATGGGTAATCCATATGATACATGGGTTGGCTGCACCTTATACGAGAAATGAGGTTAGGCTATTCCAAAGCAGGTCAAGCACGACCAGCACATTATGCCATTGGGAAACAAGAGAGGGCGAGGAAACGATGTGTGCAACGAAAGCATAGCATTCACAGATGAGGATCTGAGAGAAATCCAAATACCTTACAACGATGCTTTGGTCATAACCCTACGAATCGGAGAATATGACATGGAGAGAATTTTGGTAGACTCAGGGAGCTGTACAGAGGTAATGTACTACGATGCGTTCAAAAAGCTGGCGCTAGCCCGGACGGACTTGGAGCAATGTACAACACCCCTAATTGGGTTCGATGCAGGTACAGTTTGGCCTCTTAGGAAAGTAACGTTGCCTGTTCGGGGTGGATCAATGGTGTTGAGGACAGACTTCGTAGTTGTAGATGTTCCTTCTTCCTATAACCCAATCATAGGAAAAACCTGGCTGCATAAGATGAGGGCTGTCTCCTCAACTTATCACCAGTTGGTGAAATTCTCAGGATCTAATGGGGTTGAACAAATTAGAGGCAACCAAAAAGTGGCCCAACAGTGTTTTATCTCCATCATTAAAAAAGCTCCAAAAGTCCATCATGTTCATACATTAGAAGTACCGGATCAACCGACTATGGAAGATGTCGGAAGAAACCCAGCTGAAAAAGTGGTTGAAGGCCTAAAGAAAATACAGATCAACGAGATTGATCCCAAAAGGTATTTTTTAATTGGGGAAACCTTGCCAACAAACGAAGAGGCTAAGTTGGTGAGCTTCTTAAAGGAACATGTTGACGTGTTTGCTCGGATACCTGAAAAGATGCCTGAAGTAGATGCAGGTGTGATCTGCCACCATTTGAACGTTGATCTACAACATAAACCAGTCATTCAAAAAAAGTGAAGGGCAGCCGTACAGCATGTTGATGCTGTAATCGAGGAGGTAGATCGTTTGTTGGAAGTCAAAGCAATATGTGAAGTCTATTACTCAGAGTGGTTATCCAACACTGTGGTTGTGAAAAAGAAGAATGGGATGTGGCATGTCTGTGTAGATTTTACAGACCTAAACAAGGCATGTTCAAAGGATAGTTTCCCTCTTCCAAGAATAGACCAATTGGTTGACGCAACTGCTGGATACGAGTGAATGAGCTTCTTCGACGCGTATTGAGGATATCATTAGATTGCTATGTTTGGGCCTGATCAGGAGAAGACTTCTTTCATTACACTATGAGGGTTGTACTGTTATAGTGTCATGCCCTTTGGGCTAAAGAACGCGGGGGCAACATACCAAAGACTTGCAACTATCATGTTCAGAAAGCTCCTTGGCAAGACTATGGAGATATACATAGACGATATAGTGGTGAAGAATGGAGCTAAATAGGGACACATAGCGGATTTAAAAGAGGCTTTCGGAATCCTGAGGGAATACAAACTGAAGCTCAACGCCTCGAAGTGTGCGTTTGGAGTCAGTTTCGGGAAGTTCCTAGGCCATTAAGTGACCATGAAAGGGATCGAGGTCAATCCTGATCAAATTGCAGCCTTGCAAAGGCTACAGAGTCTCAAAACCACAAAGGAAGTCCAGAGGTTGACTGGAATGGCTGCAGCACTCAATAGATTTATCAGCAGGTCAAGTGATAAGTGTAGACCCTTTTTCAGTTATTGAAAAAGAGGGAAGGATTCGAATGGGGAGCAGCGTGCGAGCAAGCCTTCCAGAACCTGAAGAAGTATCTGGTCGAGGCTCCACTTTTGTCAACTCCACAGTCATGTGAGTCTTGTATTTGGTTGTTTCTGAACATGCTGTAAGTGCAGTCCTGTTAAGGGATTTGGGAACCGAGCAAATTCCTGTTTACTACGTTAGCAAGACATTGCTGGATGCAGAAACGAGATATTTGCCCCTAGAAAAGGTTGTCCTGGCGCTAAGGACAGCCACAAGAAAATTGTCACACTATTTCCAAAGCCACAAGGTTGTGGTTTACACTGAGTTCCCGTTGAAATCACTGCTACGAAAAGCAGACTTCTCGAGAAGAATCTCGACATGGTTTGTCGAGTTAAGCCAGTATGATATTGATTATCAGCCGCGCATAGCAATCAAAGGCCAGGTGCTGGTAGATTTTGTGGCAGAGTTTTCTCCTGCAATAGCACCCCTGCCTCCTATGAGAAAGGAACAGGTGACTGGGAACCAGCCATTGAAAACAGAGTATCAGCCAAGCAGGATCCCATGGAATGGAAGTTTTTTGTTGAAGGATCAGCATGTAATTCTGGTTTAGGAATAGGGGTTGTGCTTTTCCTTCCTGAAGGAGTAATGATTGAACTATCTGTTCGGCTTGGTTTCAGTGCATCGAACAACGTGGCGGAGTACGAGTCACTTTTAGCTGGATTAAGGATTGCAAGAACTTTGAAAGTAAAACGAGTCGGGTTATATTGTGATTCACAGCTCGTGGTTAATTAACTGTCCAGGGAATACCAAGCCAGGAATGAGAAGATGGCAGCGTATGTGGAAACAGCCAAAGATTTACGTGATACCTTCGAAAAAGTTCACATTGAACAGATAAGCTCTGGACAGAATGCTCATGTCGATTCTTTGGCTTGGTTGGCCGCAACTGTTCCAACCGAACTCAAACGAAAGGTAGCAGTTGAGTATATGACTGAGCCGAGCATTGGCCGGAGTGTAGAGTTGATTTTGGACGTGAACCATGGGCCAAGTTGGATGGACCCGATTTTGGAGTTTTTACGAGATGAAATACTCCCTTCTGACAAAAGGAGGCTCACAAAATAAAGACCAAATCTGCTAGGTTTTGGCTATCCCCAGAGGGTAAGTTATATAGAAAGTCCTTCGCAGGCCATACGTACTCTGTGTGCACCCTAAAATGATGTAGAAATTTCTCCACAAAATCCATGAGGGGACATGAGGGAGTCATTCTGGAGGCAGATCCATTGCCCACCGAGCAATTACCCAAGGCTATTGGTGGCCACATATGCAGGAAGATGCAAAGGTATATGTAAAAACCTGTGAGAAGTATCAGAAATTCTCACCGATGATTTGAACACCAGCAGAAGATTTGGTGCCATTGACGAGTCCTTGGCCATTTCCACAAGGCAACTGGCAATAGAAAGTTCTTGTTGGTGGCAACAGACTATTTCACAAAGTGGATTGAGGCAGAGCCGTTAGCTAAAATCACTGAACCTATGATAGAAAGGTTCGTCTGGAAGAGTATTATTACTCAATTTGGGGTCCCTTATTCATTGATAACTGACAATGAGTCCCAGTTTCAGAAGAAATTCAAAGTTTTTTGTGCCCAATATGGGATATGAAATTATTACTCAACCCCAGGCAACCCTCAAAGTAACGGGTAGGTAGAAGCATCCAACAAGACCATTCTTGCCGGGACCAAGAAAAGGTTAGACAAAGCAAAAGGGAAGTGGCCCGACGAATTGCCACTTGTCCTATGGGCCCACCGAACAACTCCTAGGAGGTCTACGGGAGAGACCCCCTATTCTTTGGCATATGGAATAGAGGCAGTAATACCATTGGAAGTGGGCCTTTCAACCAATAGGACAGCATTGGTTGAGAGTGGGGGCAATGACAGGACCCTCGAAATTGAGCTTGATCTCCCCGAGGAAAGGAGAGAAAGGGTCCTGGTGCATCTGGCATCTTACCAGGAATAGATGATGAAGAGCTACAACAAACACGTTCACCCTCGAGAGTTTGGTGTTGGGGACCTTATACTACGAAATGTGCTCGGCAATACCAAGGTGGCCAATGAGGGCAAGTTGGGGGCCAATTGGGAAGGTCCGTATTGAGTAACCGAGATTGTGGGCATAGAGGCATATAGATTGGCCGATCTGGACAGAAATCCAGCGCCAAGGCCTTGAAATGTTCATAATCTGAGAAAATTCTTTGTTTAAAAGAGTTTTAGTTTTTAATTTTATTCTATTTAGAATACACTACGTGACTGTGTGGAAGATATGAGTAAAGCTCCTTTGTTTTATTATTATTGATTAGTTGCAAGGGGTACGAATAATGCCCTCTTGAGTTCAAGCTTATGAATAAAGTCACTTCTTTGCAGTATATCAAGATTTTTGAAATGTCTTCTTTTGAAAATACGAAATACGGAATTCGGCGTTGTTTTTCCTTTTTCATATTTGGGAGCAGGGAATAGGCATGAATGCCACGTACGAATACACATATCCACTACCTGTCATTCAAATAACGAAATATGCATTGTAAAGAGAACAGCTTGTAATCAGCGTACGAATAAACGCTAGAATAAATATAAGAAACATCAAGTACGAAATACTTGGGTTGTACGCTTATGATTTTTTCTCAAGTACGAGAACCTTAAAAGTTTGTTAAGTATGAGAATACTTAGCTTTTAAGTACGAGAAACTTAAAGTTTGTTAAGTACGAGAATACTTAGCTTTTAAGTATAAGAAACTTAAAAGCAGTATGAGATACTTAAGTACGAGAGACTTAGACTTGTTAAGTATGAGAAACCTAACCTACTATTTTTGGTATGAAGAAACTTGTGTAGCAAGCAGATGTGAAACACTTGCTTGAATAAGTAATACCAAAAGTTTGAAATACTTGGGTGTTCACATGACGGATATGTTCAAAGTATGAACAAATTCAGGGATACATGCGAGAACATGAAGAAATCAAGTATGAATAAGCTTCACGAATAGAGCTTAATATTGTACATGAATACATGCAATACTCCCTGAATACGAAAATATTTCAGGAAATCACAAAATTGACCAAGTATGAGAGACTTAAAACTTTTCGATAAACACCTATGCAAAACGAACCATACGGGACGTTCATATAAATGGAACGAAATACCAGAAAGCATTAAGGCAACCACGAAAAGGTTCATGGCCGAACAAGCCAAATGTTCTGCCGCGGGGGGCCGAATATCTATGTTATCGAAAGTACGAAAAAACTGATATCGCGCAGGGTTGAAATACTATGGTCACGCAGGACTAGCCAAATTGTTTGAATTCAAAATGGAGAAACAAAACCAAATAATTACCAGCCAATTCAATCCAGGTTCTGGATCTTTGGGGGAATGTCATATGTAGCCTCTGTGTTAATAATACCATCACCAGCAGCAGCATTTTCCTCTAGGACGATGGTCTCATTGGTCGCCTCCCAAACTGATGTATGTTCGATCGTAGCATCCTGAGGATGGAATCTCTTCATTAACATTTGCGAATTCGTCTATCTGCTAATCAACATCATCGATAGAAGGCTCATCAGACTCCTGAGTGGCTGCAGCATGACGGCTTGGTAAGTCATTGTCCTCCCAGAAGGGAGAATCCTCTGTAACCCCCACCTTCGTCAAACACGCCTCCCAGCACGCTACCCAAATTTGATCTTGGATGGCAGACATCTGTTCGACATAACTAACAGTTGTAGCATCAAATCCTTTTTCATATCAGTCGTCATACGCCGCCTTCTTGGCACTGTCAATTTCGGACGGTGCTTGGTTGAGGCTCTCCTCGGTAGTTTCAAGCTTCACTCTAGTTTGATCCGCTTCCAATTTCGCCTTATCTCTCTCCCTCTCAAGCCTAGAGATGGTTTGTACCAACCTGGTATTATCTCTCAATAGCCTGTTCCGCTCGGGTTCTATCTCTTGCAGCTTTTGTCCCAAAGTCATCATCTTTTGGACAAACTGAAACGAGTCGAAGATTTTAGATTAAGACACGAGCTGTATATACAAGAATTAAGACAAGGTAATAGTCACAATACCTTGATCCCATAAGAAACACCAGTAGATACCAACCGGTCAGGCGTGGAAGCAGCTTCTTTCTGCATGTCCACAGGAAGGAGGAGGCCTTGGGCAAGGGCAAGGGCAATCTTCGACGAGCTGGCACTATCACCAACATGGACTGACCGGTCCCCCTTCATGAGTAGAGGCGCCCAGGTTTGAGGTAACGCGTGAGCATTCGACGAAGAAGGTTGGCGTCTCGAAGTTGCGGCCTGCAAGGTGGCATTCCCTTGATCCTCATTTCTGGGACGTTTGTCCCTGTGAGCATCGTCCGCCTCGAGAGTGGTTTCAGACCCTAGAAGGGATGAAGAGGATCGAGCAGCACCCCTTCTGTTACGACGAGGAGGTGGTGGAGCATGCCCGGTTGATGCTATCCGGCCAGTTCCACGGCCGCGGGCGGAAACAGTAAGGAGTGAACTTAAATTCAGGGGTTGGCGAGTCATCATACCTGATAAAAGAGGTGAAGGCAAATACCCGAGTGACGAGGATTGGCTGGTATCACGATCAGGAACCGTCTGTTCGGGCTGCTGTTGTGTGGACCTTCTGAGCCTCAAATGAGGAAGCGGAACACCTTTTGAGATAGGGATTTCGCCTGGCTGTCCAACAACCGTGACTCTAGCATTAGACCACGAGTTCCTCGGCTGGGGAGCAGATGAAGTTGAGGCAGCACTAGTTCTGGGGTTCGCGAGCCTTCTGTCTATAAAACCTTTATAAGCAGGGTCGTATCCCAGCAAGACATCTGCGTTTCGGCCCCGACCAGCTGATGGTGTCCCAGGCTCTCCGTTGTATTTTAGAATCCTGTTTATTTCCGCTGTTTGGACGTAACTAGGCTCGCATCTTGCACGCTGGTTGGCATTGCTCGCTACATATTAAGCACGAAGCACAAGTTAAAAATACTTCAAAGTCATAAAAAAACAGTAAATGAGAATTACGAAGTAAATTAGGAGCATATGTGGGTAGCCCCATATGTGGAGGCAATGGAAGCCCACCACTTGACCATCCTCCCCTGTTGACTCGAAACCTCCAATAACATAGAGGAAGTCGATCTCATGATCACGAGCAGAATCTGGCAGGTTTAGCATGAAACGCTTTTCTACCTTCCTAACTTTGAAGTAATAAGTGTTGTGCTCTGGATTTAACACTATACTATACCAATATTGGATATCCCAAATTCCTAATTGGGTCCCTAGGATTCTGGTTAGAGCCACAACACCCATTAGGAGTCGAAAGAAATTGGTTGACACTTGCACGGGTGTAAGTCAATACCAATTCAGAACATGGAGGAGTAATGGATGGAGGGGGAAACGTACTCCGCCCTCGACAATGGCAATGATGGGGATACACATTCTATCCCACGAACCACCATCCCTGTTTGCACCTAAGGGAGCAAGCTCAGGCCCTACATTATCAGGAACGCCATAATTAGCCCTAAAGGACGTCATGGTAGCGGGAGTTTCGCAGAGCTTCCTAAACTTACTCGGTTTAAGGGCATTTTCGTTTTCGTCTGCCATGAGTACTGGAGAAACTCTGAAATAGAACACAGTTTAAAAAAAGAAGGTACGACTAAAACCCTAGAAGCAGCAAAGAATCTGAGAACGAGATCTCAAATTGAAGTACGAAAAATGAAAAGGAGCAAAGGGGCTTACGATGTAGATTTTGGCAGTTTATGAGGTTGCAGACGGCGGCAATGGTAGTTGAACCTTTCGTCTGGTTAACTAGAAAGAGAGGGGGAGGATTCGAGTTTTTTTGGAAAAACCCAAAAACCCCTTTTCTGAGAGTAAAAGAGAAGGAGACGGAGACGAAACATCACCTCTCATGCCGGTATGAGTTAAAGTAACGGAAAGCATATGCCGTTCTGACACCGCTTAATAAAACGTCAGTTTGAAATTAATGTAAGGCATACGAAACATGCCACGTGGAGTCACTACCCCGAGATGGTATAATGGCAAGGGCGCCAAAAGCATCAATGAGTATTGATACAGTGACTGCCCGGGATCAAAGAACTTCGGCTCAAAGTCTAATTTGTAGCTTTACCAGTTGTCCCTAAACAGTGTCAAACGAGCAAAGCTGGGGAGTAATTGTAGGGAGGTATTTCCGAACAGGTACAATTAGTAGCCGAACATGTGATGTACGGGAGCACATGGTAAATACGATAAGTCATACCGCTGGGTAGGGCGGTGAACGGCGATATGGACCAGTGACATGAGAAGTCATTGGTCCAGGCAGTATGTTCGGCGTTGTAAGGGCAAAAGCCATGTGAAGTCATTTGTCCAAACATAATGACAAGGACCAGTTGCGTGTGAGGTCATTGGACCAGACAGTCTGTTCGGCAATGAGACAGCCGAACAAAGAAAGAACTGTTGAAAAAGCAACCTTAAGCGCTAAGGCGGCAGGAACGCTCTAGAAGGTTCCAGAACGGTGTTATTCCGTTAGAGACTAAGATCCCGAGTCTATAGAATCTAGGAAAGATACCCAACGTGAATGGGATGTTCGGCTAACTATGGAAAAGAGTCCTAAAAGGACTAAGCAAATAGACCGATAAGGGAATGACAATCCAAGAGATCCTGGATTCCTATACGAGGTAGGAATCCTAGGGCCATAGGGACGCTTGGGCAACAAGCATACAGATGTCTATAAATACGAGGTAAACCCAGAGGTGAAAGATACGCAATACGTTGCATTCATATTGTTCTTCTACTGATAATTAGGGTTTATTTGCTAGTACGTAATACTGACTTTGACATCGGAGGGCCTTTGCTATGAGGAGCAAATGTGCGCTCACCCACTGTCCGTCTTGCAGATTAGGGTTCTGACGACGAATTAAGGCTCCGGTGAAGAGGCACGAGTAAGCCGTTGCAATCCAGAGTGATCCGAAGCATCAACTGTTTTCATCCCCCTACATAAGGGTAACAATACAAAGTGGCATACGTATAAAAGAACGATAACTGAGGGTTCCAAATAAGTGGTTTCAAATTAATAATGGAGGTCGATGGTTCAACGAATACTATAAACAAACTGAATATTGAACAAAAAGATCAACAGCTTAATAAATAGTATCCACAAGATGAATAATGGATTGACGAATAGCAATAACAATAATCAAATCACCACAATAATTACACCAAACAATGAGTACAATAATATCCGAACGACGAACAATGATAACGGAAGTATAAACCAGAGTGGGAACCATAATTACCAATTTCCAATTCCCAATTACCAAATGCCAAACATTTTTTCAAGGCTTAGCCTGTTGGATCTAACACCGTACTTAGAATCACCACAGAATGGCGCTTGAAACCTTTTCCCTAAGCCGATCCAGAATAGAGTCATAGGGTATTTCACAAGTCTTTTCCCTATCTGTTGAGCACTAGAGTCATAGGGTACGTATTTCACAAGTCTTTTCCCTAGCGGCCAAAGTTACCACGATATTTCACGGGTCTTTTTCTTAGACTTTCACAAATATAAACATATAGTCCATGGTCCCAAACACATAAGAACAATGGTGAACCGGAGTCACCTGCACCAGGATTATTCTCCGTGCCGTTGCATAGTCTCAACAATATTATGGAGTCAACGAACAAGCAACAGGAAAATATGGGCACTCCAACAATCGATATATCATCAATAAACCTTGTATGCCAAAGGGTACGTCATATTGTTAATAACTATGGGAGCATCAAATAAGAATAACATTTATTGGATCACAGCGAATGACGAACTGTCAAGAATAGATAGGCTCAAGAGGATTCCAAAAAAAGGGATCACACGCTTAACCACTCACTAGGGTCCAAAATAATGCAATCCAAACGCTAAGTGTATCAATAGCCTCTAATCTGAATAAAAAGAATATATGCACATCGCCATATGTATTTTCCCAAGGATATGTACAAAATTAAGACCAACTATACCTCCTGAAATTCTAATGCTTAAGCTTACTAGTAACATTTTAATGCCTAACTTAAAGACTAAGCTCACAACCCACGTATTCAAATTACCACCACACTGCCACAAATTAATATCATTCCATTACTCACATGGTCACACAATCCCTCGGCACCTCTCT
>BPLS01030926.1:37349-68827 GCA_019656275.1 Rhododendron kiyosumense | reverse complement strand
TATTTACATTGCAAAGAAGTTTAAATTCCTCAATTCTCCTCTTGATATGAGATGCGTCCTCACCTTGTGAGTCCTGGAGCTGATTTTGCAGTTGCGAACTTCTTCCACGGCATTGTTCACCTGAATCTTTATCTGCTTGTTATCATAGTTATTCTTGAAGCGTTTCTTGCTTTGTTCGAGGTCTCTGATGGCATCATTGTAATTTTTGGTAGACGAGTTGTACCGGAACTTCTACTCGGAGTCTTTTGTCTTGTTGTGAGCAAAATTAATATCTCCGTGAATTTTCTTAGACGAGATACGCGCTAGGTCGATTGCGACATCTGTGAAAACGGAACTTTTACCTCTTGCAAGTCGTTCATCATCAAATGGAGGCACCAATGAGGGTTCTTGGACTCAGAGCATAATTCAATAAGCTTGGAATGGTTTTTATTCAAGGGAAAAAAAAAAGGAGCAAATGAATACAAACAGTAATGCAAGAGAAATTTAGCATGGATTTTTGAGCAAATGATTATGCCATTTTTCATATCTCTATTTCTTGTTTATAATTCGTCCCTGATGAAAGTAAAGAAAATAATCAATGTTTCTATTGAAATTTTCCAAAAGTTACTAAATGGTACTTCCTTCGTCCCTAAATAAGTGTTTGGTGCGCAAAACTAGGACTTACAAAAGATGCATGTTTTTCATTCAAAATTTTAATTTTTTTTCGCAATCTAATAGAACTCATTGTTATTAAATGATTTTTGAAAAAAATTTGATTTTTTTAACGAAACAAATGCATCTTTTTGAAGGCCTAGGTTTGCGCGTCGGACACTTATTTAGGGACGGAAGGAGTATTAAAATATTGGAAGGTGCTATGGTGTCCCCGTCAAATTTGGGGACACCGTAAGAATTGGCGTAACTTGACCATTGAGAGCATAACTAAAACCAGTCGGTGGCATAACGAAGGTATATCAAATTTTTCAAATTTTCCCTGATACCTAAAGAACCGGTAAAAAAAAAAAAAAAAAAACCCGAGGTCCCCCTTTAACCACGGTTGAACCATGGTTAAAAGGTTTTTTATCCCCTACATCTATCATCCTCTCTACATCTTTTCCCTCGTTTATTCCCTTTAACCAAGGAAAAATCCGTCTGCCATTTACCCCGTTCATCTCCTCATCTCCACAAACCCATAATGAAAATCCTCATCTAGCAACTCTTCTGTCTCTATTCTCTCTCTCTCCCCGTACCCTCCTTTCCACCTTACATCCACCCACCCCGTGGATGACATTGCTGCTGCCCCCGCCACGAACAGCAACGGCGTCAGGTTGCCATCGGAGATCCGAAACCCACCTTCGACGAGAACAAGGCTGAGATCATGAGGCTAAAGCTCCCCCACGCCCTCGTCCAACCCAACATTTGTGTTTTGGTATAATCTGATTCTGTGTTTTTATTTTTTTAGGAAATTTTATTTATGGCCCATTTTTGTTGAAATTTGGTATTTTGTGAAGCATGTAATCTTTGTAATCATAACCCATTATACCGAGTTGTACAGCGAAGTAGAAGAGATGTTGAAACCTTGTCCACATTGAGTTAGGAAGTTAGGGTTTTGTTGTTAAGTGGGTTTGTTGTTGTATTGAATTGGTTTCATGAGATTGACAATGACTATTTTTTTACTATTGTATCAGTATTTGTTTCCAGAACATGGAATGCATGAGGATTTTGTGAGAGGTTGTGGGAGTGCAAATAAGTTAGAGCTGATTTACATCCCATAGTTTTAGTTGATCAGACTATTTTTGGCCAAGTTTGATTTCGGATCCCTGTTGTCTGAGTCATGATTTTCAAATTTGTGATTTGTGGCAGTATAAGGGAAAGGGAAACATAGATTTGTGGGTTAGTTTTGGGAAAGACAAAAATGGCACAAAAAATGCCCCAGTTGAGACATTAAATCTCTCACCACCACAGTTGAAGTTGAAATCAACAAAGCATTAGTGAGTTAGTTAGTGTTTAGAAACTGTTAAATGTATAAAATGTTTCAATTCCTGAGTTTGAAAATATTTGAAAACCAATTGTTTATACCTTTTTTAATCCTTGAAACCAACTATTGCACCAGTCTTGCTTGAAATGTGGAGGAAAAAACATTTGGTCATCTATTTGAGATGTAATCGTACCTATTGTTGATCTATGTGTTATGGTGTTTGTTGTTACACTGGTTGATCACACAAACCCAGATATGTTATTGGTTAAGGTGTTTGCATATATTATTAAAATAAAATGTATTGTTGATTCTGTAGTATAAGTGTTTATGGTCCATTGGTACTTTAGTCTTACTGTTGTCCAAATAATAATCAAACAACTGATCGATTGGTTTGAAAAGTTTTGTCATCGAAGTCTATATGTTTGTGTTGTTTTGGTGATATAAGTTTGTTGGAAACCCATTTAGAAGGCATATGAGCTGTCAAGAAATAGATGTATTAGATGATTATCACTATTTATCATTATGAAGTCGACAATTGTGTAAGTAATGCACTTTAGTTATAGGTCATGTCATGTCTATAACCTACTTCACCCATGTATGTAAGTAGTCTTGTGGATTAAAAGTTGTGGCAATGTTACTATTTAGGTATGATGGAAACTCCCAATAGTAGTACAAACAGGAAGGATGTAAGGGTAGATTCTTATGATTGGGAATCGAATTCCGACTCTTGTCATAATAGTTCGGATCCTAATGGTTCAGAAGATTCACATAGGACTACTACATTTAGAGAGAATGATGTGGATGGGGAAAGGGAAGGGGAAGGGGAAGCTTCCACCATAGATTGTAGTTTTCGTTTGCTCACTGATTCGGAGATTGTGCAAATGACATTTGTTTCTGAAGATGAGGCTGGTCAATTCTACAATGCATATGCGAAGGCAATTGGTTTTAGTGTATGCAAATATAAAAGTAGACGACAAAGAGGCAATGAAATGTATGTAAGGTGGAGGGTTTGAGTTTGTTCTAGGGAAGGTCAAAGAAATAAGAAGCACTTAGAACGCACAAATCAGAAACGACGTCATAGAGCTGAAACAAGAACTGGTTGTGGTGCTAAATTCCGGGTTTGTCGTATGAGCCCAACTGTGACAAATTATGTTGTCACAGAATTTGTGAGTGCCCACAACCATCCCTTAGCAGCACCGCATTGTGTTCCTTTTCTGCGGTCGCACAAACGTGTGGGTGATGCAGACATAGCTCAGGTAAAGGCCATGAGGAATGTAGGCATGAAGCCAGTCGAGATTATGGACTACATGACCTGTTAGTCTGGGGGATTCTATAATGTGGGGTTTCCTGTAAAAGATTTGCGCAACAAATTGCATAGCAGTCGTAAAGAAGAAATAAGAAATGGGGATGCTGCGGGTGCACTGGGATACTTGTCTGCTCAGGTTAGCACTGATCCGTTATTTTTCTTCAAGTACACTGTTGATGAGGATAACTAGTTGGAGACACTGTTTTGGACAGACGGGAGATCTCGAATGGATTATGCTGCATTTGGAGATGTATTAATTTTCGGCACGACCTATCGGACCAATGCTTACAAGAAGCCATTTGTTATATTGGCGGGTGTGAGTAATAACTTTACGATAACCATATTTGGGTGTGCGTTGTTGTCAAAGGAGACGGAGGATACATACAATTGGGTGCTTTCAACATTTGTGGATGCTATGGATGGTAAATGGCCAATCTCGGTAGTAACAGATGGTGATTTGGCAATGCGAAATGCAATTAGAAACATTTTTTCAGATGTAAGGCATCGCCTATGTTCGTGGCATTTGGAGCGAAATGCCACTAAAAATGTTCACATACTGGAATTCGTTTCTGACTTTACCACTTTGATGCAAATGGAATGTGATGTTGAAGAATTTGAAACTATTTGGGCTGACATGGTATCACACTGTAGGCATGTAAAATTTCTAGCCCATCACAAATCGCCACGTGTTGCTAGGGCATATAAATTGGCCAATCAAATGTCGCCAACTGCCTTTAAGTCAAAGTCAAAGTTTCATGGACGGGCCAATCAAATGATGCCAAGTGTCCGTGGTCAAAAGTCAGAGACACATAAATGGACCAATCAAATGGTGCCACGTGTTAAAATGACACAGTTATTATTTTATCAAATTTGGCCAGTCAAATTAGACTAATTGGTGAATAATAATTATTATTTCTTTTAAATTCAATAAAGGAAATAATTAAAGAGATAAATATGGAAGGTTAGGGTTGGAGTCTCCACCCAAATCCTTATAAATAAAGGTGTTCCCTCTCATATTTTTCCCATCTGCACATTGAAGCGTACAAGCTCCAGAGCTCTGAAGATCAAAGCCCTCAAGCCCTTCAGAATTTTTCAAGTGTTCATCCACCAAGAAGTTCTTCGAATCGAAGCTTCAAAGCCTCGAAGAACTTTCAACCCAAGTCATCAACTTCTCCACAAATCTCGAAGGAGATTCCGCCGTTCGATTCAGGATCAAGCATCAAGCTCTCGTTTCAACAACCGAAGAGAAGAATCAGAAGACTTTATTTTCTTTGATTAGAAAATAAATCAGAGATTGTAAACCCTAATTTCATATATCAACAAAATTGACTCTTGTTCAACATTTTTCCGTCTTTTTCGCAGACTCGAAATTTGTGTTCAACAGATTTTGGCACGCCCAGTGGGACCATCTCTGCTTCTCATCTTTTCTCTTCAACAAATCAAGCAAACTCTCAATGGCCGCTAAGAAGAACGGTTCAAAGGCTCCTAAGAACAACAGTTCAAAGGCTCTTCAAGCTAAGGTTGCACGCTTCAAGCCTTCAACCGTTGCAAATCCTTGCTCTGGATCTCATACTAGAAGTGGTGGTCCAATAACTCGAAGCAAGTCAAAGGCTGCAGCTCAAGCATCTGCACAAGCCTCGCTTCTACCTAAACCAAACTTTGCCGTTGGTGCTGATCTACCTAAAGCATCGCCAACCTTCACAAGCTCAGCAAAAGGGACGGAAGGTGTTTCTACCATGGAGGCAGCGAAAGGCATGGCAACCATCATTGAGAATCCCTTTATTTATCCTCCCATGCTTCATGAGTCTGCCTCAGAAATTCAAAAGAACACGGAAGAAGGCTATTCAAGCAGTTCTGATTCCACCTATTCTCGAAGCACACCTCAGTCAAATCTCAATGCATTCACCAAGCCTGGCAGTTCTTCAATCATGGATGTTATGACGATAAATGCGGTCAGTCTAGAAGAGCAGGTTGCTTCCTTGGCCAAAGCAATTGAGGGATTGTCAAAAACCGTAGGAGAGTGCGACTCTGAAATTGCCTCCCTCAAGACCAAAATAGAAACTATGGAGGATTCAAGTCAAATTGGGTCTTCAAAAAAGCAGAAGGAAGTCCTAAAAGAGTTTTCGCTTTCTGGTGATGGTTCGATTCCCATGGACCAGCTGAAGGATTTCATTCTAGGCACTATCAAGCAAAAGTACGATGAGGTGCCGAAATCTTCTTCTACTTATGCTAAGCCTTATACTCAAAGGATCGACCTTTTAAGAATGCCTGTTGGTTATCATCCACCAAAGTTTCAACAATTCGAGGGCAAAGGCAATCCAAAACAGCACATTGCTCACTTTGTGGAAACATGCAGCAATGCTGGAACTGATGATGATCTTCTCGTCAAGCAGTTTGTTCGAACACTCAAAGGCAATGCTTTCGACTGGTATTGCGACCTTGAGCCTGGCACGATTGACAATTGGGAGCAGCTGGAACAAGAATTTCTCAACCGTTTCTATAGCACTCGCCGTATTGTTAGTATGTTTGAGCTTACGAATGCTCGCCAATGGAAGGATGAACCTGTCATTGATTATATCAATAGATGGCGACACTTGAGTCTAAATTGCAAGGATAGGCTGTCCGAAACTTCTGGAATCGAGATGTGCATCAAAGGCATGCAGTGGGACCTACAATACATTCTTCAAGGAATTCTGCCTAAAACCTTTGAAGAATTGGCTACTCGAGCTCATGACATGGAGCTCACCATCACAGCAAATGGAAGGCAAGGTCTACCGGTGCAAGACTCTCGCAGAGCGCAAGATTCTCGCACCATAGGTAGCAAGCCAGACTTTCGCAAAGGGGGCAAATTTCTAGTCAAAGAAGGAAAGAAGGAATCCATGGCTGTGAATGCTGCACCATTCAAGTTCTCTACTAAACCCAAAGAAAAGCAAGTAGAGAGGTCCACTCCACCACAAATGAAGGAGAGGAAAAGACTCACATTGAAGGAGATGCAAGAAAAGGTGTATCCTTTCCCTGATTCAGAGGTCCCTTCAATGTTTGATCAACTGTTAGATTTGAAACTCATTGAGCTCCCGGAGATGAAGCGACCTGAGGAAGCTAACAAAGTTAATGATCCAAACTACTGTAAATTCCATCGCTTGGTTAGTCACCCAACCCAATGATGCTTCGTCTTCAAAGAAAAGGTAGTGGAGCTCGCTAGCCAAGGAAAGATCGTCTTGGAGGAAGAAAAAGAAACCGTAGCTACAAATCAAATTGTGGCTACTCTACAAAGTGAAACTCAACAGCCTGAAGCACCACGAAGTGTGAAGATTCAATTTGGGTCGTTCGATCCAATTGAAGTTGTGCAATGTCATTCTGTTCAACAGCTTGGGGCCAACATCTGTGCCAAGGCTGAAGTAGATAACATGGATGGCGAAGGATGGACCCTTGTTACTCGTAGAAAGAAGAAGCGCGAGCCAAGTATAAAGCAACCTCAATCTGTGGCCCCAAAGCCTAGTCCCAGAAGGAGGCATACAAGAAGGCAACAAAGAAGGAAGAAGCTGAAGAAAATAGCTTCAGACTTGCTGGAAGACATCCCTGTCCGAAGACTACGCACTCCATTTACTTTATGGGACTTCTTGCCTGAGTCAATTCGCAACACCAGTCTTTTTGAAGCTTCATGCAATACTGTGAGTTGTGAAGAAACCGAAGAGACGGAGCTAGAGTCGCCTCTTGCGTATAAGCACTCTCCAATCCATCTTGATTCTACCATTTGCGCCAAAGATTACTCTGCTTGCGTTGGAGCCATTACACTCTCCGACGAAGATTTATTGCTTGGCGCAACTCCACATAATCGTCCGCTTTTTGTCTCTGGGTACACGTGCGAACAAAGAGTCAATAGGATACTCTTGGATGGCGGATCTGCGGTCAACATCTTGCCCCTTCGTACCTTGAAGGAACTCGGTATCTCTATGGAAGAACTAGCACCTAGTCGTCTCATGATCCAAGGATTCAATCAAGGGGGCAAAGAGCTGTTGGTATCATTTGTCTGGACCTACTCATTGATGATATGACCTCAAGTGCACTGCTCCATGTCATTGATGCCAAAACCTCTTACAATGTATTGCTAGGGCGGCCGTGGCTCCATGAGAATGGTGTTGTCCCATCAACCCTCCATCAATGCTTCAAGTATTACAGAGATGGTATGACAAAGAAGGTGGTAGCCGATGACAAGCCTTTTAGCAAGGCTGAATCTCATTTTGCTGATGCTAAATTCTACTTGGCGAACATGGTGTTGACAGAATTAGTGCCTGCTGCCTCTTCATCAAGTCACAACCCCTCTGAAGCTAATGACCTTCAAATTGGTAAAACTAACGTTCTTACTAAGACAAAGGAGGAAAACAGCCAAGGTGGCAAGCCTCACGTGGAAGATTCATCAAAGAAGAAATGCACGCCAATACTTCGTTATGTACCGAAGTTGCAAAAAGATGAAGAGTCGGCCTTGAAAAGATTAACACTCCCAGTCACCAACCTTAACGAAGCAAAGGTTGCTCCACTCCTGAAAGGATTCGTTCAAGCCACACATGGCCCTCAAGTGGAGCATGAATACATGCCTTCACAGCGAACAAATGGCTTCGATCCCAATGCCTATAAGATATTCGCAAAGGCTGGACATAATCCAAAAGGTTCAACCACTCTAGGGAGACTCTTGCCTGAAGTGACTGGCGAAAAGATACATGGCTTGAACCCGACTCAGAAAATGCTCAAACAGAAGGGATATGCTATCAAGGAGTCTCAAGTAGGCATTGGATACACTGCACCTGCTCCTGCTCGCATTTTCATAAAGAAGTCAAGCAATAACCACATTACAGCGGAAGAATGCACTTCATCACAAAAGGCATCAGTCTTCGATCGCTTGAGTGCTCCAAAATCAAAAGGGTCAGTCTTTGATAGATTGACTCCTCAAGAAGAAGTTATCTCACCAACCCCAACGAGAGGACCCATTCAAGACAGATTAGGGCCACAAAGCAAAAGTTCCACACATTCTGTCTTGTGCAAACCTATCCAAAGTAGATTGGGTCTACCAAATGAGATATCTTCAACAGACGCTCCACAAAAGTCTGTCCAAAGTCGATTGGGTGTTTCAAGTAGCGCCATCAAGAAGGCTTCAAAATGGAGGACCGCTCTTTTGTCAGAAGATGACAAGAAGTTGAAGAGTAAAATACCCTCTCGCATGAAGCGTCAAACTACTCTCGTTGTGGCAACTGATGATACATTACTAAGAGTAAGGCGACAAACTGTGGTGCTAACCAGAGTGCCTTCCAAAGAATTGGATCGTTGTCTCGATGAAGAGTCTATCACTTCCTCCTTCCATATCACAGCAACTTGTAATGAAATTCAAGTAGAAGAAGATGCGGAAGATGCTCCACTGGAGTTAGAAGAAGGAGTGAGGTCCACTATCGACGATCTAAAGGAGATCAATTTAGGGACTGAAGATGAGCCGCGACCAACTTACATCAGCGCTTTGCTCACCCTTGAAGAAGAAGTTGCCTACACCGAGCTTCTACGTGAATTTAGGGACGTCTTCGCTTGGAGTTATAAGGAGATGCCTGGATTAAACCCAAGAGTCGCAGTCCATCATCTAGCAGTAAAGCATGGCATTCGACCTATCAAGCAATCTCAAAGACGCTTCCGACCAGACTTGGTCCCCAAAATCGAAGCAGAGATCAATAAACTCATTGAAGCTGGTTTCATTCGAGAAGTCAAATACCCCACTTGGATTTCAAGCATTGTCCCAGTGAAGAAGAAAAATGGGCAAATTCGAGTGTGTGTTGACTTTCGTGATTTGAACAACGCATGTCCGAAAGATGACTTTCCACTCCCTATACCTGAGCTCATGGTTGATGCCACTACTGGACATGAGGTCCTATCATTCATGGATGGTTCATCTGGGTACAATCAAATCCGCATGGCTCCGCAAGATGAAGAGCTCACAGCTTTTCGTACACCAAAAGGCATCTACTGTTACAAAGTCATGCCTTTTGGCTTGAAGAACGCAGGTGCCACATATAAAAGAGCAATGCAAAAGATCTTCGACGACGTACTTCACAAAAATGTGGAGTGTTATGTCGATGACTTAGTCGTGAAGACCAAGAAACGAGCCGATCATCTTCATGATCTGAGGCAAGTATTTGAGCGGCTACGAAAGTACCAACTTAGGATGAATCCCTTGAAGTGCGCTTTTGGGGTTACTTCTGGAAAGTTTCTTGGGTTCATTGTGCGCCACCGCGGCATAGAGATCGAACAAGGTAAAATTGATGCTATCTTGAAAATGCCTGAACCTAGAAATATTCATGAGTTGAAAAGTCTTCAAGGACGATTGGCTTACCTTCGTCGCTTCATATCAAATTTGGCTGGGCGATGTCAACCATTCAGCCGCCTCATGAAGAAAGGGACTCCTTTTGATTGGGATGAAGCATGCAACAATGCCTTCAAGAGCATTAAATCATATTTGACGAGACCTCCTGTTCTCACCGCTCCCAAACCTGGACGACCAATAATCTTGTATGTTGCAGCCCAAGAGCGTTCAGTGGGGGCCTTGCTTGCTCAAGAGAATGATGAAGGGAAAGAAGGCGCCTTGTACTACTTGAGTAGAATGATGCTGCCTCATGAATTGAACTATTCTACAATTGAGAAGATGTGCCTAGCTCTAGTGTTCGCAATTGAAATGATGCGACACTATTTTCAAGCTCACACTGTGCATCTCATCTCGAAGGCTAACCCAATCAAATACGTCATGACAAAGCCGGTCCTCACTGATCGATTGGCAAGGTGGTCTCTTCTCTTTCAACAATACAAGATCATCTATGTACCTCAAAAGGTCGTTAAGGGGCAAGCTCTAGCAGATTTCTTGGCAGATCATCCTATACCAGCCGAGTGGGAGTTGTCCGAAGAATTGCCTGATGAAGACGTCATGGTGGTAGAAGTTCGTCCCCCATGGACAATGTACTTTGATGGCGCGTCACATCGAAGTGGCGCAGGTGCTGGCGTAGTATTTGTTTCCCCAGAAGGAGATGTCTTGCCTTATGCTTTCACCCTTACGCAAAACTGTTCAAACAATGAGGCTGAGTACCAAGCTTTCATCCTCGAACTGGAGATGGCAGTTGAAGCAAAGCATTTGCAACTCAAGGTATATGGAGATTCAATGTTGATCATCAACCAACTCCTCGACATCTATGAAGTAAGGAAGCCTGAACTCATGCCTCTCAACAACTACGCACGTCGCTTGATTGCATGGCTTGGTGGTGTCACTCTGGAGCATGTACCGCGAGGCGAAATAAGCAGGCAGACGCACTTGCAAAACTTGCTTCTACACTTGCTTTCCCTGACCAAGAGACGCACATTCCAATATGCCGAAGTTGGGTCATACCTCCAATCTTCGATGATGAGGACAATGGTGAAATGGAAGTGAATGTTGTCTCAGTACTTGAAATTGAAACAGAGGATTGGCGCCAACCCCTTATCGATTATCTGCAACATGGGATACTGCCTGATGATCCACATAGAAGAGCAGATGTGAAGCGTCGAGCTCCTCGATTCATTTACTATAAAGATACGCTCTACCGCTGATCTTTTGAAGGGTTATTCCTTCGTTGCCTTGAAGAAAATGAAGCCAAGAAAGCTCTGGAAGAAGCTCATTCTGGAATATGCGGCGCACATCAATCTAGCCCCAAACTTCATTTTCGCATCAAAAGAATGGGCTACTATTGGCTAACCATGGTTAAGGATTGCATGGAGTACGCCAAGAGATGTCATGCTTGCCAAATCCACGCCAATTTTATACATCAACCGCCAGAACTGCTCCATCCAACTGTCACTTCTTGGCCTTTTGATGCATGGGGGATGGATGTCATGGGGCCCTTGCCGAAGTCTTCTGATGGTCACTTGTACATTTTGGCTGCAACTGACTACTTCTCCAAATGGGCGGAAGCAATCGCACTGAAAGAGGTGAAGAGGGAAAATGTTGTCAACTTCATCCGTACTCACCTCATCTTTAGATATGGTGTACCGCATTGCATCATCACGGATAATGGAAAGAATTTCTACAATAGTGCCATGACCAAACTTTGCCAGAAATTTGGCTTCAAGCAGCATACCTCTACTATGTACAACCCGCCTGCAAATGGTCTTGCGGAAGCATTCAACAAGACTCTTGGGAACTTATTGAAGAAAGTGGTTGACAAAGCAAAAAGGGATTGGCCTGAGAGAATGGAAGAAGCTCTTTGGGCGTATCGAACCACATATCGAACACCTACACAAGCCACTCCATATGTGCTAGTGTACGGTGTGGAAGCTGTTTTTGTAACGCCCCCAAAATTTGGGTACGTTAAAAAGGACATTTTATTTCAAATAAAGAGAGTCACTGCTCTTATTACAACATAGCTCTCGTAAGAGCTTTTGAAATACAACATAGGATAACAAAAGGAAACTAGGGTTCCTACTCTACGGCTCCTCTTGCTTCTTCATCCTAGCCAGCTCCTCAGCTCCGGACGCCTCCAAGTGAACGGTTCATCTTGATCATCTACAAGGTCTGACACATTATACCAGCGTCGCCACCGATATAATATGCCAGGGTCACCACAAGGTAACACCATGAGCTACAACGCTCAATAGGAAATTCTTACCCAACCAACCTTACAACTAACAATCACATAATCAAATTCGTTAATCATTTAACGTTGGTGTCCAAGATTTCTCGATTTCTCCTACGCGACTCATCGTAGACCGTGTCAATCATTCTTATTTACAAAACATCTTTCAAAACATTTGCATTGGCTCCGTACCGCGGATAACCAAGCCTTTCAAAAATCTTTAGCATTGGCTCCGTACCGCGGATAACCAAGCCATACACACCCAACCTCGGTTCCGCCGTTCCGGGTTCCCGAGTATCCTCACAATGGTTCCGCCGCACCGGGTTCCCATTGGCACACATTGCATTGGCTCCGTACCGCGGATAACCAAGCCATACCTCACCATGGTTCCGCTGCTCCGGGTTCCTATGGGAACGCACAATGGTTCCGCCGCTCCGGGTTCCCATTGGCACACACCCTCACAATGGTTCCGCTGCTCCGGTTTCCCATTGGAACACACACACACCTCACACAATGGGCAAGTCCGGCCACATTGCGGATTTTCAAAACATTAAACCTTTTCAAACACACCCTAGGTGCCATGTTTCTATTTTCTCGATTCTCGTGTCTCGTTACATGCAAGACTCCGTGGTAGGACATATCACATACGCAACAACAAATCATTCAACAAGATCATCCAACTCTATTATATATCACAAGTAACTCAAGCAATCTATGCATGCTCATAATCATTTTCAAGATCAAAATACAAATACTTGAAATGAAAAGTAATTAAAGGTAACTTGCTTTGAAATGGAAGATAACATAATCTTACATATACATAGGAATAGGGTTAGAATATCCTACCTTGATCCGAAACTAGTCGGGGCCGAATAAGCTAGGTGGAAATTTCTTCCGAATCTGGACCGAACTTCGGACGGCAATAACTCGGTCAATCCTTGGCCGAATAGAGTCGTTCTTGGGTCTAGAACGAAGCTCTCTAAACCCTCTACAACTCTCGAGAAGGAAGTTAATCCTAGAAACGAACCTAGGTTGGAGAAAAATGGGGATGAAGCAAAGGACAGTAAGCTGTCCAGAAAATGGAAATCCAGAAATTTTACTGAACTTCGGATGACAATATCTGGATCATTTCTTAACCGATTGGGGTGATTCTTGAGCCTAACTTCAAGGTTTCGAAGTTCTCTACAACTTTCCAGAAGGAAGTTGATCCTAAAAACTACTCTAGACAGGAGAAAATGGAGGATTTCCGACGGGACAGTGGCTGCCCAGAAAAACTGAAAATGGTTTCTAGAGAGAAGGAAGAGCTATTGCTTGAGGTGTGCTTTGAAAGGCTTGGAATGGCCTTCTATTTATAGGCAAAGGGCTTGGCCTTCTCCTCTCTCCCTCTCTAAGTCTCACCTTGACACTTGGCAATGAATCTTGAAAGATCAAAACTAATCCTAGACTTGTAAGGCTATTCTTGTACCTTGGTGATATTCTTGGATCAAATGGAGGGTTAAGATGATAATGGTACATGATCAAAGGGTCAAGAAGCTTGCTAGGTGTCCAAGAAGTATATCTAATCAAATCCAACTTTTAAGCACAAATCAAGGAAAAATCCTAGGGTTGCATGGCTAGGTTAGTACTAGATTGGATTCTTGAATCAAATGGAAGGATGAGATGAGATTGGTACATGATCCAAGGGTTGAGGAAATTCCAACTTTAATGGAAAATCAAAGGAAAAATCCATGGAAAATCAATGGAAATCCTAGGTTGTAAGGCTATGGTGTACCTTGGAGAGATCTTGCATCCAATTGGAGGGTTGAGATGAGAATTGTACACCATCCAATGGTTGAGATGTTGCTAGGAAAATATGGGAGTACAAAGGTGTAAGGATTTGAATTGGAAGAAAATAAATCTCTTGGATTTGAAGATCAAGCAAGTACCAATCAAATCCCCTCTTTTCTCTCTTTCTCCCTCTCTCTCTCTCTCTCTCTCTCTCTCTCTCTCGGCCCTCTCTCCTCTCTCTCTCTCTCTCCGGCCTCTCTCTCCTCTCTCCCTCTCTCTCTCTCTCAAGGTATATATATATATATATATATATATGTATATGCATGCAAAGAAACAATTAAACAAATGGTATTTTGTACCAAGAGATCAAAGGAGATTTAAAAGACAAGATTTTCCCATCCAACTAATCAATAGGCACATGTTAAACAATCAACCAAGTACTAATATATTAGATACACATGTACCAAATGATCTTGGAAGATCAAAACCCTATCATAAAATAAGTAAAAAGAAATCTAGGAAATCTAGGGTTTTGATTTACCTCAATAATTAAATGCACAAAATCACATGGGAAAATCCAAGACTTGATTATTTAATAAAATCCTTGTACTTTGTGAAAGACTAACCCTTTTATTCATTGGGTAATAAATCCCCTAACTTCTATTGTCCAATGGACAATAGTGACTTGGCAACTTTTATTTTAAAATAATTGGTACTTTGGCACATGGGGTTAAAAAGAAAATATTAAATTAATCAACCCATGTACTAAGTTGAAAGATGAACCTTTTACCCAATGGATAATAACCACCCTAACTTTTATTATCCAATGGATAATAGTTGCTAGGGAGATTAAACATTAAAATAATCCAAAAAGTACTTTAAAGTAATCAAAAAGTTACTTTTTACTATTTATAGTACTTTAATAAAGTAGACATTTAATATAAACAAATGGGGTTTCTATTATCCAATGGATAATAGTTTCCCTAACATTTATTGTCCAATGGACAAGAATATACCCAAAATAATTAAAAGAAAAAAGAATATCCAAATTCTTAGTCTAGGGTTCAAAAGGTTCAAAGGGTCTACAAGGGGCAAAATGGTCATTTTGCGGTTAGGCAAAAGTAACTAGGTAACTTCCTAGCTTAGTTTATCCAATCGAATGGTTAAAAACTAGTTAGGCTTACTAAGCGGACTAAAGCGCAAAGAATTCAAATTTCAAGGGGCAAAAACGTAATTTTGACAAATCTCAAGGAAATTAAAAGCAATTGCAATAAAATTCAAATACTTAACGAAATTTTTAACGACCGAAAATCAGGGTCGTTACAGTTTTGCCACTTGAACGTCAAATCCCATCTCTAAGAATGGCCGTTCAAGAAGGTCTCACTCATGAAGACAACGCACGCTTGCGCCTTGAAGAATTAGAAGTACTTGATGAAAAGAAACTTGAGGCACAACAACGTCTTGAGTGTTATCAAGCCCGCATGTCAAAAGCATTCAACAAAAAGGTTCGTCTTCGTTCTTTTCTGAAAGGGGACTTGGTTCTTGCTGTGAGAAGGCCCATTAATACCACCCATAAAATCGGTGGCAAATTCATTTCCAAGTGGGATGGACCATATGTAGTGCAAGAAGTTTACTCAAGTGGCGCCTACAAAGTGGTTGCTGAAGATGGCTTAAGAGTTGGCCCCATAAATGGCAAATTCTTGAAGCGCTACTATCCTTGAAGAGCATGCGCTACTCCGTGACGCATGAGCCTAAACTGCATGTTGCTCCTGGCCCGCATGAGCTAAAACTGTGCACGGCCCAAAAAAAAAACAAAATCAAAAAAAATGAACTACGTTTGACTTGATCCCATTTTGGGTACGTAGGCAGCTTGAATTCGAGCTCAGTCATCCAAAAAAAAATTTGTCTTACCTTTGAACTACGTTTTGACTTGATCCCTTCCAAGGGTACGTAGGCATCTTGAGAATTTTTCTTAAGTTCAGTCAATCCATCAAAAAAAATAAAAATTCAACCACAACTATGCTATTCATGGCTCGCAAGAGAATAAATTGTGAATTGCTAAAAGTATGAGAAAAACTTTATTTAAATAATAAAGTGATTGTCTTATGCTAAAACATCATAAATGCAAAGACATGGTTTACTAAAAAAATGGAACATTCATTTAGTAAACTAAACAAGCCTAAATAAAAAGAAATATGATGAAGGAAAATTGGTCCAGCCAAGCCAAATTCTGGATCTCATCCAACTCGAACTTTAGAAGTTGCTCCAAATTGTTAGCCACTTCCATATCCGCCGGCTTCATCACCTCAGTCGCTTCTAGAATGGCTTGCTTTTCTTGTAAAGTTGAAACACCATGCTGCTTCTGAGCTCTCTGTGCATCAATCCCTTCGAGGGATTCTCTAAGCTTTTTGGCCTCCAAGTCCAACTGATCTAGCTCCTCCATCAGTTGACCTCTCTTGGTATCAACATCTGCCAATCGTCGCTCCTTCACCTCTGAAGTCATCCCGCTAGCAAAATTCGATCTCATGGAAACATAGTTGGTGGTATTCTGTATATATCTCTCCACTTGAGTTTGAAGCGGGGAATAATCCAATTCAAGCTTTGAAAATTCAGCGTAAATCACTTGTAGTTTTGGTCTTAAAGATGTTAGCTTCTCAAAAGGAGCTTTGCCCAAGATACTCTTGATATTGCTATCATACATCTTCGTGGCCAAAAGACGACCGTGATTGATCATACTCCCCGTATCAAATGCAGTAACAGTCGACAGCGCCACACGACCTAACATAGGAGGCTTAGAAGTAGAAGGCTTGGAAGTAGATGGAAGATGGATTGCCCCAGATACAAAATTATGTTTTGATCGCAAAGCAAGATCAAAAGGGTCTAGACCATCAACAGAACCTTCACGCTCATCTGATGCAAACTGGTTCTCCAACTGTAGAGGGAAATAACTCATTAAGAGATTTGATGAGAAAATTCCAAACTTCTATAAAGAATAAACAAAGTAAAGAACAAAAGAAGGCAGTGATTAAAGCTTACTCGTTTACCCAATACCTCAACATGGTTTGAAGTGTCCGGCAAATCATCAAGAATGCCATCCAAATTATAGTCCAATTTCGCCAAATCAGAAACCGTCAC
Organism: Rhododendron kiyosumense; assembly: GCA_019656275.1. Taxonomy (NCBI): domain Eukaryota; kingdom Viridiplantae; phylum Streptophyta; class Magnoliopsida; order Ericales; family Ericaceae; genus Rhododendron; species Rhododendron kiyosumense. The sequence continues at coordinate 52,032 of BPLS01030926.1, read as the reverse complement.
TTTCTCTTTCAATCGCAAATCAGAGTCTGCTGCTTTCTTTTTTGAACGCTTCCAATGGCACTCACCTTTGTCGGAACTACTTCCTTCTGAAAGAACTATGTTAGTCCTCTTCTTGTTTTCACCCATTGGTTGTGAAGCCTTGCTAACAGTAGGCTTCGGTTTAGATGCTGGAATACTCAAAGGAGTCTTTGGATTGACTACTGCGGCCTTCTTGCTTTCTTTGGTTACCGCTTTGGTCACTTCCTTTTCTTTAGATTTTGAGGAAGGTGGAGTAACTTCCGTAGCCAACTTTGACTTCGTTGTGCGAAATGTGATGATATTCTTCCCTTTTGCAGCAGCAAGAGGTGACTTTGGCTTCTCACATGCAAGTTTATCTCCACAGAAGTTGCTCGAAGATTTTTCCCACCACTCAACATACTCTTTGGTGGTTAGGCCTTCAGATGAATGCGACGGAATCATAACATCAGCCCTCGTGTTTAATCTCGTGCAAGACTCCCAAAGTTGGTATATTGCCTCCAAAGTGCCGGTTGAGAGCTATTCTCTTAACTTTTCAGGAATGTCTTGACAAAATCGAAATTGTCTAGCAAATCGGTGAGGGCTATATGGCTCAACAATATGCTCATTACTACGACGAAGAGTTAAGTAGCTTGATCTGAGACTGATGACGTAATCATTCCAAGAGTCTGAATGCTTCCCATGGTCGGTGACAATTCCTTGTTGTGGTTTACTCAAGGCTAAGAGCGATAGAGTCAATGGTGTGATGCTCTTCAAAAGATCACAAGCTTCTTGGAAACTAAAATGTTTAGCCTTCTTTTCCCCAGCAAGTCTTACCATCCGAGCACCACATTCAAATTTTGTGGGAGCAGACAAGAAGTAACTGTCATAATAACGACCAAGCCACCCATAAACATAATGGATGGGAAACGCTGCGCCACATTTGCTTGGATTAGGTGAAGATGTGATCTCTCTCAAACCATGGTATATGCTCGCAAGGACAGGTACCGCCAAAGAAAACCTCTTTCCTTGAGCCATCATACTTGCTACTTTGAAGACGCCTGGAAGAATTTGATCAACTTCCTTGTTCGGCAGCACAAAAATGCATAGCCAACAAGATAGAAGAGCAGCCAAATTGGTTTCTTCTTTCACGTCCTTCTCAACACCCAAGTCGTCAAAGACCTTTTCTGTATCTTTGGAGCGCAACTTTTTCTCTCCAATAAAGCCGGTTGGATTGTTGGATGTCCTGGGCTCGCCCAACCTTTTCTTCTGAACTCTAGCAGGCGGCTGTTTGTAACGGGGATCCTCTTTAAACCAGAACTTTACCCAATCATGCACAGTAACATTTGAAGCCTCGCTTGCGCAATAAATTTTGCGATACGCCAAAAATAAACAATTGCAACTTGGAGGAAGAAGTGGCACATCCTTTTTGTCAACACCAGTGAGTTCTCTAGCAGAAGGCACGACCTCGTCATAAAAGATTCCATCAATGGAAAGTCCCCCAGTTTGGCGTAGGTCCCACAGAGAAATAGACACTTCTCCGATTGGTACGTGTAAACTATTTGTTGAGGGACACCAAAGCTCACAAAATGAGCGAATAAGGTTTGTGTTGCGAACATAAGTAAATAAGGATGCAAAGACAGCGTCATATATCTTCGCACTAGTTAGCATGGATTTATTCCGTGCGAGCACATCTTCTAACCACTCCCAATATCCGTCAATGAAAGAAATTTCCCCAAACTGAGGAGTCGTGTTACCCCATTTAGCATCTCCGTTGATGATTCGATCGCCTAACAAAAGGAAGCGCTCAGATCATTGTTCTTCTTGTGGAGAGATGATCACAGTAATAGTGCATCATCGGAGATAAAAGTGGACTTCCCATGGTTAAATAGTTCTCGAGATGATTCAGTATACCATCGTGAGAGATGGTGTGAATCGGGAGAAAGATCCCAATCTAGTGCAAGAGCTCCAATGGCTGGATCATGAACCCAAAGGTCAACTTGAGTTGCTGGGGCAGCGCCTTCATAACTGATGGACAAAAATTGATGATCATCTATCGAATGATCATTGAATAAGGCCATCTCTTCACAGGAGCCTTAGAGCTCGAAAAAATAACAGCAACGGAGCCTTAAAGCTCGAAGAAGTTGCGGTGCAGAGCTCGAAGAAATAACAGGAAATAACAGCAACGGAGCCTTAAAGCTCGAAGAAGTTGCGGTGCAGAGCTTGAAGAAATAACAGCTGCGGAGCAGAGCTCGAAGGAACCGCCGAGCAGAGCTCAAATAAACTGCAGAGTAGAGCTCGAAAAGGCTACAAAGCTCAAAGAAATAACAGTCATGGAGCCTTAAAGCTCAAGTAAGCTGTGAAGCACCAAATCTGCAAAAGAAAACAGTGACGCATCGTCAGTAGAAAATTAATAGTACTGGTATGAAAAGGAAAGGTTAGATCGAGGCGTGGTTAAAGAAGTAAACCAAACTCTCTCCAACAATCAGTACTGGGATTCAAAGGCTTAAAAGCTGCTGCCTGCGAGACGAAAAAGGGAAGTTATTGTTTTCCGGGAAACAAGAAGGGCGAAAGTGCCTGTTTTGTGTTTACAAGGCCATTGTTCGATGATCAAATCTATAAACTGAAAAGAGCAAAAAACAGCATGCATGAAGCAACGTGGCCAATATCCCAGTAATTCCTTGAAGTCAAAGTCTGGGATTTCAAAGCATAGCATCCAGAATAGAGACACCTAAAGCAAAAGGGAATTTTGGGGTGCCACTCAGAAGATTTTTGCATGTATGAGCACGAAAAATTATTGGCTACACAAAGACTAGAAGACAAAATAGTTACCAATTACCCTACTGCTCTTGCAAAATTATTGGTTACACAAGCTCTCAGAGTGTTCTGACTTTACACGATCAGAAGCTCAAAGGAAAAAGTTTTGCTGCTATTACATGGACTTGGGCACCACATGGATAATTTTTGTTTTCCTGAAACAACTGAATAATTTGAAGAGACGAGTGCGCTGAATTGAAACGTGCAAGCAATTAAAACGGAACAACGATTCATGTGTTTGATATTCTGGTTTCTAAAAAAAAAAGGGACTGTTAGCATTGGTACAAAAAAAAAAAAACAGCATATACCCTTGGTAAAAAAGGAGAGGAAGGTTGTCCAAGACTCATCAAAAGTGTTGTACGGGAAGTGAAATTTCGGAATAGGAACCGTATGCGTTTAATGAAAAGCATTTAGATGTTTCGTTAAAAATTAATAATACAGTGGTATTATAATTTACAGGAAGTCAAAGAGTGCAATTGCTTGTGTGCTCTGGAAAATTATTGTGTGTTCGGTGTGAAAACAGAAACAAAAGGAAAAGGTTAAAAAAAGAGGGCCACGTTTTATAGGCTGTGCTTGGAAAATACTGAGTACATGGTGTGTGCTTGATGCAGAGACAGAGACAAAAAAAAATAGCAAAGGCAAAAAGAAGAAAAAGAGGCTAGAAGACAAAAGGGGGTGAAAGCTGTACCTGGACGGTTTGCTTTGGACGCTAAAAAGTAAAGGACTCAATTGTGGAGATTTGCTTCTATTACTTTTAATTTATAAGCAAGCATTAACTTGAGTTGCTAGCACATTCCTATTCTAACTCAAGCGGCGATATCTCCTAACCAAAGAATTAGGGCCGCTTCAAGCACACAAAAGGAAATTAAGATCTTGTCAAATTTCACAGGTTCCCTAATTCAAATTGATTTCTCTCCACGCAAAAGAAGAGCGAGGCGGTGAAAGTTTAGTTGGGATTTGGCTTCGCTAGGTCGTCCCGAACGCAAGTTTCTCTAAGTTTGACTCATCAACGTGAATTCATTGTGGGTTTGATTCATCGGGCTGTCAAATTTTAGTCCACAATTAAGTTGGGCTATCAAAATTTTACTGCCTCTGATGAAAAAAAATTCAAAGTCATGCCATACCATGCATGGATTTTAAGTTCGCCTCACGAGTTCAACTTCTGAAATTCAACTTGGCGCCTAATGTCAAGAAAAAAAAAAAATCTTTTATCGCCGCATACACAAATTTTCGGCATAAAATTAAATCCAGTCAACACTTCGAGACTTACTTCCTTTCATACATGAGCAAGTCTCGAGGGGGCATCTGTAGGCATGTAAAATTTCTAGCCCATCACAAATCGCCACGTGTTGCTAGGGCATATAAATTGGCCAATCAAATGTCGCCAAGTGCCTTTAAGTCAAAGTCAAAGTTTCATGGACGGGCCAATCAAATGATGCCAAGTGTCCATGGTCAAAAGTCAGAGACACATAAATGGACCAATCAAATGGTGCCACGTGTTAAAATGACACAGTTATTATTTTATCAAATTCGGCTAATTGGTGAATAATAATTATTATTTCTTTTAAATTCAATAAAGGAAATAATTAAAGAGATAAATATGGAAGGTTAGGGTTGGAGTCTCCACCCAAATCCTTATAAATAAAGGTGCTTCCTCTCATATTTTTCTCATCTGCACATTGAAGCGTACAAGCTCCAGAGCTCTGAAGATCAAAGCCCTCAAGCCCTTCAGAATTCTTCAAGTGTGCATCCACCAAGAAGTTCTTCAAATCGAAGCTTCAAAGCCTCGAAGAACTTTCAACCCAAGTCATCAACTTCTCCACAAATCTCGAAGGAGATTCCGCCGTTCGATTCAGGATCAAGCATCAAGCTCTCATTTCAACAACCGAAGAGAAGAATCAAAAGACTTTATTTTCTTTGATTAGAAAATAAATCAGAGATTGTAAACCCTAATTTCATATATCAACAAAATTGACTCTTGTTCAACATTTTTTCGTCTTTTTCGCAGACTCGAAATTTGTGTTCAACACACACTACGGCCTACAGACAAATGCTTGGGTGGTAGAGATGTATAGTGATCGTGAAAGATGGGCCGAGGAATATCTTCTTGGCCATTTCTTTGTTGGGATGAGGAGCACTCAACGTTGTGAAGGTATGAACCGTTATTTGAATCGGTTCTTAACCGTAAGGCTACGGCTTTTTGAATTTGTCCAACAGTACCATCATGGTCTGGCTAGGATGCGAGTTGCTGATGCAGGAGCTGAGACGGCAACAGAGCATAGTACCCTTGTTTTGATTACGCAAATTGAAAAGTTTAGAGAAGAATAGAACCGAGGTGTACACACAATGCATTTTCAGATTCTTTTCAAGATGAAATACAGCGTGCGTCTGCATTGATTGTGGCGCGTCGTGTTGATGAGGTGGAGCGTCGATTGTACTTCTTTAAGATGTACTTACGTCCAGAATCCAATTGGACAGTCGAGTATTATCCAATTGATAGCAGAATGAATTGTACTTGCTTGATGTTTGAGTTATTTGGTCTACCTTGTTGCCACATGCTTGTGATCATGAAATATGAACACCTATCAAGCATTCCCCCTACTTTAGTTATGCAAAGATGGACAAGGTCCGGTCGGCCTCCCGCCCAACAACGAAATATTGGCAAAATTTCTCGCAGTATATCCCACACGGCTAGGTATGGGATATTGAGTTCGGGTTACAAATTGATGTCATTCTATGCAGCGCATGCCCAGGAGTCATTTGAAGATGCTAGGCAAGTGGAGCACGAAATGACATCCTGGATGAGGAAGCGGTGGGAGATGAGAAAGAATAAGTAGTGTAACGCAGAAATTGGTAAACCAAGTCATGGCAATACTTTGTTTGGTGTGGGCGATCCACCTGTGGTGAAGACCAAAGGCAACCCTAGGAAGAACTCTACTACCCAACACTCTCAAAATCCCAGGAAATGTAGCCATTGCAAGTGCCAAGGTCACGATAAACGGACATGTCCAAAGTTGTCATCAATGCCTCCAATTGACGATGTGCTATTTAGTCATTTTTTATTTGTTTGGCTAAAGTTGATGTAGTGTTTGTGAAACTTTATAACTTAAGGCCTCATTGTATCCATATTGCAGATGTGGATCCTTTTGTCATATTATTAAAATGTAATAAAATTACATACGATACTGTTGTGTAATTTAATGTATCTTAGGTTTGGTGCTCTTTTATTACTCATTTCCATTGGCGAAGTTGAATTTTGTTATCTTCACTTTCTTTGTTAATCTACGTAGTGTATTAAAATCTGCTGAATTTGTTTATTTCTATCTCTGATACTTAATGCCTCTTTCATGTGTCATAGGTTCGTTGCTATTTTATTACTAATTTTTCCTCGCTTAGTTCATTTTTCTAATCTTCAGTTTGTGTGTTATTTTATGAAAATTTGCTGAATTGGTTGATTTCTATCTATGACCTTACTTCACTTCACATCCCACGTTAACCAATAAGGTTGTAATTTAGGCCATGCTTTTACATTATCCCACCATAAGGTAGTATGCTTACAATTTTAATAAATTCAACAGCCTGGACTGATAATATCAAATATTATTTTTATTTGTTTGTTTTGCAGCATGTTCCAATGACGCTTGCCAGAAGGAAAATTCATGATTCCACTCCTCCTCCGCCTCTACGTAGATCTAAAAGGCTTGTTGAGTATAAAGATTTAGCAGTGTCAGTGGACCAATCCACCGATGGGCGGGGAGATGAGGAAAACAATGTCAACTCTGGTGACACTGAGAGTGAGAGTGATGGTGAGACAGTTGGTGAGAGTAAGAGTGATTCAGACTCGGGACGAATCAAGCTTCCAAACCTTTCCGCATTTGCATCAAGGCCAGTAATTGAGGAGAGGAGTGTGACGCTTGAGAATTTGAGGAAAATAACACGTTCCTAAACTTCTAAAAGATTTGGGCTTACATCCAATTTGCAAGTATGAGGGGAGGGCAAATTGAACCCTTGTTAGGGAGTTTTTTGCGGGGATAAATCCATTCAAGGTTGACCAGATACAAAGGATAATGGTGTCTAAAGTATGGGGGCATACTATTAGACTAACTCCGGACCTTCTTGCTTAATTTAAAAAAATAGCCCAACCATGTGAGACTGAAAAACAATACCCTTATCTTGCGGGCGTCGAAAGGCCAAGTTTTCATGACATTTGGATGACAATGTGCCATGGTTGCTGGCCACCTAAGAACACTGAGGACAATCCTAATCCTAAGATTCTATTGAACATATTGAAAAAGGACTTTGTTCTCCTCCACCATATTTTTTGGTGGAATGTGCACCCTAAGTCCGCACGACGTGAGCTTAATCCTAAGCAGGCTATGTTGCTACATGCGGTATACAATGGGTTTAAGCCAGATATTCCAAGCATGTGGTGGGACAGTATATATGATGCTTGGACAAATGACCATCCTACTGCATCCCTCCCTTTTGGTCACTTGCTCACTGGTTTCATTTGCTCACTGGTTTCATTCATCATCGACGAAAATTACCGAACCTTATTCAAGACAAGTGGGGAAAAGTCCAAATTTCAGTTATAGGTCCTGGTACACTTGGCAAATCAGAAGGCCAAAGCAAGTTGCATCGGGAGGTGAACAACCCTGCTTCTTTGGAAGGCCTGCGTGACATGATCCTCACTGTGCAAGAGAACCAAATTAGCATGTGGGAGAAGTTGAAAAAGTTGGAGCGTGTTCTCTATCCTGATTGTGATGAGGATGGAGACAGTTTTGATGATGAATGACAGTGAGGGGCTTCACAGGTTTGTTGGGAGAATTGCTGTTCAATTGGTGACTGAACAAAACTTAATCTAAACTGATTACTGATGGTGTTTTGTTGGGAGGACTAGGTGACTATTAACTTGGTATTATGTAGTATTTCATACATTATGGTATGGCATTATGTGGGAATTGCAGAAGTAACTATTTGGCAGGGTAGTTGGGCGCTTGATGTCCTTTTGCAGATTATGGTTTTTGGCATGTTGTTAAACTAACGGGGAAGTAACTCGTCAATTAGGTGGTCCAGTTTTTGTGCTTTAATAGGACCTTTAACTAACTTTTGTTTATATGGTGGTCGTTTAATTGCGGCACTGATTGTGGTTTGCTAATTTTTGTTTTATTTACTAACGAACCCAAAGTCTGTTACGACTTCTATATGACTCATGACTGATTGGGTGATCAATTGTGGTTAGGATTATCTCCTATACTTATTCCACTTTGAGGCAACCATCATGTTTTGTAGAAAGGACATATTCAATCATGTTAATCTCAACAAAATATCGATATGTGATAACATGAAGTTAAAACCCAAAAATTAACCCCAACTACTTTCTTTCAAAAGGAATAATGAATTACGTAAGGATTTTCTTCCTGTGTTGTCGCACTTCATTCAACAGTTATACTCAATAGATGTTTACGCGTTCTCTCCAGTAGGATCAACAAGCTCACCAACACTCGGGAGAAATAACGCGTTGGGAAAAATCCGCTCCATAGCATGTGAATGATCTCAGTTGCTTTCGAGCAAAGAATTGGACAAACTGGATTATTCTGCACGTCCATGTTGCCATGAACTAAATGTTGCAGCACAGTAACATTTATGAGAGAGAAACTATCTTCACCACTCAAACAAATGTATATCGCAAATAAAATTGGGTATGAATAAGTAAAAAATACTATCACATTTTATCAACTAAAATTTCGATTTGATTTACTATTAGTTTTCATAATTGAACGGCCTCTCACCTTCATGCTTTGGATTTAACAGCTTGACTTGACATGAGAACTACGATGGTCCAACTACAGAGCACCACCCACCGAACCATATCCAAATTACTCTACTAATTATACTATAATGCTCGTCAATGAACGAAATAGAATGGGGTATGATTTTATTTGGCAGAAACAGGTAAAGCCTCTGCTCTACTAATACTATGGTCATTTTGAGGGTTTTCAGTGATTTCATCCTCCTCATACCAACTATGGCCATTGGGAGAGAAAGAGGAGGGATTTTTTGGAGAGAGCACGTTGTATTGTATGCAAATGTGGCCAAGTTGGGTGTGGTATTAATAGCTGTAAAGTATCATCTATGAAGTTGCCAATAATTCACAAACGCAATGGGGTCCACTCCACATAAAAGGCAATAATAACAGAAAATTGCTTTAGTAGTACTGTCAAAAAGTCATGTTGAAAATTTTCATCTATTAAGTTCACAATAATTCAATCCCAATTCAACAAGCTCACTTTCGAAGTTACCATATTTCACTCCTTTCATATTCAAACAATAGCTTCTTGTAGGGCGACTTCAACATTTAGGGAAAGGCATCAAATATCTCCATGGCGACAGATTCACCGATCGAATGTATTCCCAAACTTGAAAACTTAAAAATTCACCACTTTAAAGACATACAACTAGGACAAGTAAATTGAGATGGGAGTACTTCTTCAGCCCATATTGCCAACAATGCCTCTTTCAACTCCTGAACAGAGCCTACTCCTATAGTTTATGACCGATTGGCCGATTGATTGTGTAACATTTGGAGATATGGAAAAATGACGGATACGAACAAAATTGTTGGCCCCCACATTGCCAATAATCCAGAGATGAAGTTGGAGCTGAACTTCGCAATAATGCCTCGTATACAGGCCCAATAATGCCTCTTATACTTTCCAACACAGTGTCATCCTGCCACTTTTAATTTTTATGCAGTCCCAATAATGCCTCTATATATATGGGAGATATTATTGCACCTGACAGAGCTTGTATTTTTCTACAGGGCCAATAATGCCTCTTTGGAAGAAGATATATAGTGTTGTCATTTCATAGCTTTAATAATTTCTGCATGGCCAATAATGTCTCTTCCACTTTGGAAGATAGTGTAGTCCTTTCACACCTTTCAATTTTTTCAGTGGCAATGCACTCTTTCATTTTTGAAGATGAGTAATTCTACCTCCACACCCATATACACACCCACACACATAAGTGTGAGGGCCCCACACACACTAGAGTATATGGATGTGGTCATAGAATATTTGTTGGAAGATAGTGTAGTCCTTTCATATCATTACTTTTTACTTTTTTCCAGGCCAACTTGCCAAAAAATACCCCCTTACTTTGCAGCCCAGTGTAGTCTTGTCACTCCACAGCTTCTCAAATACAAAATTAGTATAAGTATGGGTGAGGGTTGTTTTTTATGAAGCAAAGCAACCCATACTACCATGCCCAGTTCTTTTCAAATCCCCTTGGGGAAGTTCTGTTGTTGGCTTGTGTGGGTTGTCACAATATTTATATATTTAAGTGAGATTGTTCTTATAATTGGGATGGGAGGTATTGGGGAATCCAATAATCAAAATAGTGGGCTTAATACACTACAACAATCAAATTAGTGGGCTTATTACAATAAGTGAATTAGTAGGCTGGTTAGCAGTGTAACCATGTGCATGCTGTCAGCTAGTCAAGCTAGATGGTGGAAAGCCTTCTATTTACTTTCGTCGTTGCGTGAGGAGGAAGCTCCCATACCCTCTCTGGGTTATGGAGTTATAGTCACGTCGTGCCCTTGTCGAAGGCTCCGAAGGTACCCGAAATTGGTCCTTTCTCATATGTAGTAGTAATAATGTATATTTTATGTAAATTGTGCTACTCAATGTATGGAAAGAGAAATCCAAGAACCTTAATGCCTCTTTGATGTAACTTGTGGTATTCATGTATGTAAAGAGAACCAAGAAGAACAAGGAAAAATTGAGGGGAAATTGAGGTCCATTATATTCATTGCAATTCTATCCCCTGGTTTCCTTCTCCTTGTCGACTACTAATATATGTAAAACATTCGTACTCCTCGGAAAACCTGCCGTGGTAGTCCAAATTCCTCTTACACTATCTTTTCCACTTGATTCACAATGGAAACTGTAAGGACCAAATTCCGGAGTCTTTGTGTATTGGCAATTCCGTATGACAAAACACATAATTTTTATCGAGTTGTAATTTTATTACTTTGAATAAGCTAGTGAGTCTGTATAGAATTAGAGTAGAAGGAATCATTATTATTTGTATTCGAGAGGGAGCGTTTTGGATAAAAAAAAATGAAGTCAATTACAGCGAGACGGATCCATCGGTTATCAATCGACATCATCCGTTGATTTAAATAAAAAGGCAATATGAAAAAGAGGAAAAAGGATGGACCTGTTATTTCCTAGGGTTTGTCTACAGCAATATAAAAAGAAAAGAGGGGCAGCCATATAACGGTGTGGAAGCCAAAGTATAGCAACAGGTGTGGAGAAAAAGAAAAAGGCGACAGAAGGATTTCCGTGAAGTCAACCGACTATTTTCTGAGAGCTATTTTTACGGACGGTTTCCATTAGGTTGATTGGAGGGCTTGTGGACTCAAGGCCGGTGGCAATCAAGATCACTGGGTGCGGTGTACGTGTGACTCGGCAGGTAGTACTTAGAACGTTGTGAGGATTTACATCGTTTGGATAGGTATATCTGTAACTGCACAATGATTATAGTGATTTGATTCCTTCCCGTGGTTTTTACCCGTTTTGGGGTTTTCCACGTATATCTCTGCGTTGTGGGTTTGATTGCTTACGTAGTTTTTGCTGGTAGTATTATTTTGTGATTCGCATTCATATTATTAGCGTTTTAAAGTAAAATCAAGGAATCCTGATTTTTCAGAAACAACATGTAATGATAGTATAATCAGGAATTTGGATAACCATGTGCTCCAATCCCCGACAACTACAAAGTACTGAATTCTTTTTCAAATGGAACAATGAAATAACATAACCGGCACATACTGCACCTAAATAAATAAATACAAACAACACCGCATTTTGTTCCAATTATGCGCCATATAATACAAAGTAGCATTAACCTAAAAATTTAAAGTACGGTACTATAAAATACATTAACCTAAAAATTTTAAAAACTGTACTAAAAAATACAACTTGATTTTACTTAACATCAGGGCCAAAAAACTTAACCTTTAAAAAATATAATGACTATTGCACCAAATAAACACCACAGCAATCCATTGATTATATTTTTCATGAAACGAATGCGCAGTTCGAGCAGATCAACCTTTGTTTGAAGGACAGCAACATGGGATCCATTGTTCGTACTAACTTTAGGATATCCATGAAATCCATCATCATATACATCATCACATCCATCAACAAATCCCAGAGCATGACTTTGCCCGGATATGGGCAAACACCACGTAAAGAACTTACACCTTTCCTTTAATTTTGAACAGGAATAGTACAAGCTCTTCTTGTATTTGGAGTTAGGCCCTGCAATCCTCAAGATTGCCCACATCCCACAATGATAGTTTGGTGTTGTTGGGTCATAAAGAAGACCCTGAGGGCGAAACCGATCATCACCCCTGTTATTAGTGCTGGACGAAGACATTTGCCCTCTACAATCGAAAGCTAAATCGATCATACAATATTACTTTAAAATAAGCATAATAAAGATAACTTACTTAACTTAAACGGAGGTTGTTTTGGCCGCCGAACATCCAATACATATCAATACCGAAGGGTTTCATACCTGGTAATCACGTATGTGCGGTGGTAGAAAGCTGCCTTGCTTGTTTAATCCTCCGAAGTAGAGAGAGGGTGGAACTGAAAGTGAGTACTTAGGAGAGAGAGAGAGAGAGAGAGAGAGAGAGTGTGTGTGTGTGTGTGTGTGTATGTCTAAAGGGTAAATTTTATATAGGCTAGGTGATAGGATGGAGAAATATTTTTAAATGGGGAAATGGTTTGAAAATGTTGACATGGGCGGGAAATGTTTTGAAACAAAAATTGAATGTGTTTGATTTGTGGATGGAGTTTTTGGTGGGACTAGTGTATCAAAATTTGAGTGGCCAGAAAAAATTAATTCTAATTCTTTTGGTGGGACTAGTAACAAATTAACTTTTTAGTGGCCCAAAAAAATTTGGCCACTTTTATGATTAGATTTAGGATTTTTTACTTTGAATTAATTCTTTTGATCAAAAAATATCGTTGGTAAAATGTATTTGGAATTTACGTCACTAGGTAGTTGTATTCTTTATAAATACTCCGTAAATGACATGTAAGTATTTAATTTATAGTACATAAATTAATAAAATGTATCCTTGCATGTTTGTCTTCATTAGTGTCCATCAATGTCATTGTCAAGCATTCCGAAAATATTTAAAGACAAGATTTTAATAGTAGGAGGTGTACATTGTTAATAACCACCGAAGCCATCGACTACAAAAAAAAACGTGGGTGATACTACAACCCAACAATCGGAAGGTCAATAAATTGTATCTCAAACCAAGTCCCAACAATGAAAACCCTATTGTACATGTACAAGCATACAAAATTGAGCCCAAATAGTTTCACCCAAACCTAGGTCCAATTCAATATACAAGCAAAAATCACAGACACCCAATATCTACAGTTAGTACCCTTCCCAGAGATCAAAAATTCACCGGCCCGTATTAAACTACTTTGAAGCCTTTTTGGCACAACAAGTGATCAAACTAAAAAAATAAAACCCATAGCCTACAGATTGTTAGGGTATAAATGAACCAAATGACCACCTGTGTACGCAAAGCCAGTTTTAGCTTTTTCTGTCTTCCATTCGTCGAATTTTTTCACAACCTTATTGGCTTCCCGATTATTTGGGTCACCAATCAAATCCATTAACAACCTTGGCCTCTCAGTATCATTCATCTACAAAACTGAAAAGATAAACCTTAGAAACCAACACTATATACATTTACTTTACAAACACTAATCCTGTGTACACCAGATGAGTAATTGAACCCTTGCATGAATTTTATAACGAACATTCCACAATTATACCTAAATTTACGTGCAAAGCATTATGTCTATCAGTAAACCACTTGAAACACAAGTAACAGAACAAAGTGTTTAATAAATTACCCGTCGGTCTCATGCTGCAGGGGTTGCCTTTCAACATTAGCAATATTAAACTTGCTGACATCAGCCTTATAGAGGTCTCCATATTGCAAGCTCAAGGCGCGATGTAATACCTCCATCTAATCATAAATACAAGTAGTAAGATAGAATATAAACCAGCAAAACCGTAAAACATGGTTTATGCTAGGTGTGCCATACCACTTTTTTTTTTAGCCGCTTACGGAACAAATTGGATCGAGTGGCCGGCTTCAAATCGAAAATGTATGCCATCTAGATACCCAAGTCTACCTTGATGCAAAACCAATGGTTCCCACGATCATTTGTTGGTATGTATATCTACGACCAGAGGTAAGTCAATCATGATTGAAGACAAATTGAAATCTTACTTTATAATCGTTTTGCAAAAGTACTAACTTCTTATGTCAACATTTTTAACTTTACCATGGAGCATGAGCTAAGGTCAGTAGTAAAATTTGCATCTCCAAATAGCTATCACATAACTTCTTCAAATTACAATCATTGAGGTTGGGATTGGCTAATATTTGTCTCTGCAAAATTACAGAAAATATAAATAATGTCAATACTAGAGGATAGAAAGGGGACAAAGGGAAAATAAATCTACTAACTGATACAATAACTGGCAAATACCACATAAAGTGGTGCTTGTTTGTATGGTTGGACCTTTCCTGATTTGTCATTTGCACAGCTACCAAATTTATAATCTACAATCATACATAGGTAACTACATTGGACTAAAATACAAATGAATCATAATAAATTAAATACTTCAACCAGGTGGTAAAATCATATCACACAAACCGTCCAATATCCATGCTTTAGGTTTCAAGCTGCACAAATCATACCGGATTGCAAAGAATCTTTCAATTCCAAACATTTTCAAGTGCACGTAAGCA